>QFDD01121131.1:0-21423 GCA_006871305.1 Vachellia collinsii
CATACGTGTGTTTGTAAAAGAATCATGAACAGTTTTTAAATAAAAGCAAGAGGGCATAATTACACACACATATAGTAACATAACATATGATGAAAGTCAATATTGGACAAAGGCATATATGTACTATGTGCATGTGATGTAAGATATGATCAACTGTCCGACATCGACATCACATCCTTTCGTTAAAGTTGAAGATCCTTGCTATCTAGTGGAAAACCTACGTAGCAACCCCCCACTCCCCCTTTTTCTTTGTGTGCTTATCCCCTTTTTCTTTCACACTAACTTTACCCTTTTCATTATCACTAATGCACAGAGAGCCTCTCACAATTGATTCAGAAATCTTCGCTGATTATAGTTTATTTTCCACATAATTTACCATATGTATGTAAGGTAAGTATATAAGTAGGTTCGATATCAACTGTCCGACATCGACATCACATCCTTTCGTTAAAGTTGAAGATCCTTGCTATCTAGTGGAAAACCTACGTAGCAACCCCCCACTCCCCCTTTTTCTTTGTGTGCTTATCCCCTTTTTCTTTCACACTAACTTTACCCTTTTCATTATCACTAATGCACAGAGAGCCTCTCACAATTGATTCAGAAATCTTCGCTGATTATAGTTTATTTTCCACATAATTTACCATATGTATGTAAGGTAAGTATATAAGTAGGTTCGATATCAACTTACGTTAACGTATTTTTTGAACCCTAATACAAATAAGCTTGTAGGGATTTTTTGTTTTTGGAAAAATTGCATTACCACTGTCGAAGTGAAGACCGAACCTCTCTCGTAAAGTCGTGAGTTCAAATCCCATTATTGAAGCGAAGATCTTGTTAATAAGCGATTTGTAAGTACATCTGTAAGATTTCTAATCCAAAAGGAATGCCCTCTTTTATGAGCTTTTAAAATCCAACTTTAAATTTTTTTTTATCATAAAAAAATGCATTATATTGCAAAGGAAGGTACCTTTAAGGGTGTGTTTAATTAACTTTTGAAGAATAGTTTTAGTCTCAATTTTAGAGACTAAAATTTTAAAGAATATGTTCTAAAAATGTTGAAAATAATAACTTTTTACAAAATCATGATTTCCACATCTAAACTATAATTTTAAATGTTAAAATTTATTCTGTATAATCTAAAAGTATTTATTTAATTCATACAAAACTATAATTTTAATAGTTAAAAGTTATTATAAATTTTAGTGGGGTGTTTATCTACTCTTCTTTTAAATTATGATTTAAACCATAACCATAATTTCAAATCATGTTCTCAAACAGTGAAAAAAAAAATGACGAGTCGATCAAAGATTGATAGAGCGGCGTGTTTGATTGATAGAGCTTCGTGTTTTACGCATAATGATGATTAACAGACAGTGCAAGTAAACAACTTAATAAAATATATATAGGAAGACGACATGTCAGTTGATAGCCTCTCGCTTCTTAATTGCAAAATTGCTATCCATCAAACTCATTACACCATCCGACCTGCTAACTAACTGATGTAGCGATCTAGAAAAAATTACTACATCCTCTCTTTAATATATTAAATTTAGTTTGTAGTTTAAAACTGAGTCAGAGGTAGTATTATAAAAATATTTTTAATGTAAAAAAAAAGGTATTTTTGCAGTGGTGTTGTTAATCAGGAATGAATTTGTATATTAATTCTATCATAAATCGTGTCTATATATAAATCTAGCGAAGGAAGGAGATAATCTTAAACCTGATGTTCTGGCGTGAAATAAGGCTAAATCCCAATATTTTAATTAAGAAATAAAAAGAGATCAGATATCAGTGGAGTGGTCTGGACATATATGTAGTTTCACCTACGAAAATGAAAGAGGACAAGAATAGGATGTGAAACTGAGAGCTATCGAACTCACTAATTTCCAATTTTTCTCACAGTTTTGGAAAGGTTAGCTTAGCTGGGCCTCTACCCCACACACATGCACAACATCTAATTCATTTATTATTCTTTATTCATGCTTTTTTTTTTAAATTTAATTTTAATAACCCTACCAGACAAACAACTTTGTCCCCGCCCTTTTTAATCTGCTCATTGAAGCTAATATTCCTAATCTTTATTCAATGGAATCTCCCCCATATTTCCATATTTCACACACACACACACACACACTGTGTCACGTAAAATCAAATTTTGATTTCTTCAACCTCCCATAACTCACGCACATGGCCATATAAATGCCTTACAACCTCCCTTCGTTGCAGAGGAAGAAACACACACAGGCCAGCCAACTTTTTAGAGAGAGGGGGAGAGAGAGATGGGTAACGCCGTTGGACGGAGTAGAAAGGCGAAGGTGATGAAAGTGGATGGAGAGACGTTCAAGCTGAAGACGCCGGCGAGGGCGAACGACGTCGTCAAGGACCACCCGGGTTATGTGCTGTTGGATTCGGAGGCGGTTAAGCATTTCGGAGTTCGGGCCAAACCGTTGGAGCCTTACCAGGAGCTAAAGCCCAAGAGAATCTACTTCCTCGTGGAGCTTCCCAAGGTTCAGCCGCCGGCGGAGCCTCAGCTACAACGGAGGGTCCGATCCAGTGGGATTCGGGGCATGAATGCTAAGGATAGGCTCGATTTCTTGATGCTTTCCAAGCGATCCGTCTCCGATATCACGTTCGCCAACAACAAGCAGCCGCCGTCCGCCGGCCGATTAGGTGTGCCCGGGCCCGACGGCGAGCCGATGAGAGTCAAAATGAGGCTTCCCAAGGCGCAGCTGGAGAAGCTCATGGAGGAGAGCAACGACCGAACTCAGGTAGCCGAAAAGATCATCAAATTGTATATGTCCAATAATGCCACCGAGGCCGGTGGCGTCGCCGCCGTTGAAGCCATGGCTGAGCTCGGTGCCATAAAAGAGGCTCAAAAGCCACGAGGGGTATGTAATTATCTCTTCATATTCTCATCCCATCCAATAAAGTCTCGTTTTTTAATTGGCCAAAAACAAAAAACAAATCTCAATTTTTTTTCTCAACAAAAAACCTATCTTCGAATTCAACTTTATTTCTCGAATTTTTTTTTTAATTTAACTTTCTGTCGATAGAACTAATTAATTTCATTTTAATCTAATAATCTGACACGAACAAAAACTAGTATTAATTTTGGGGAAGACATTATCTGAAATAATAATTTATGAACAAGTATGTAGCATGTAACCACATCACGGAACATGTTAGATTAATATAAGGGTATTGCTTGATTTGATGAATCCAATTAATTGATAAATACTCATGAATATAAGCGATTACTTTGATGTAAATATGAGACACACGCATGTTAGGATGTTAAGCAATGGAGAAGGAAGCCAGAGGGGGACACAGCCGTTTTCTTATTCCGGATTCAAAGCACTAGTGTGTTATTTTAATAAGGCTCTTCTAATTTTACCCTTTGGTATAGAAGGCACACAAATTTGAATCTATATATTGACTTTTTGACATTTTCTGATTTTCAAAAGAATACGAATACAAGGAAAAGCGACGTTGATCCTAATAGAAGAGGTCTTTGTCTAATTAAGTTCATTTACGTCTGATGACTCGAGTTTGAATCGTGTGGATATGAGAAATATGCTTTAGATTCTCTAAAACGAATGTTGTAATGGATGGATGAATTTTCTGTGTGTGTGTGCTCGGATTCGTACGTTGTCTATTTCTGTTTCCCTCTGGGATGTGGAAAAAACAAAAGGTCAAACGTTGGACTCTGTCGTCGAAGTTTTCAAGTCGGTGCTTGTGCGGATTCTTCTTAATTTATTAAAAATATATACCCACTTGGGTAATTCGTCTCAGTTAGAATCAATATATATATATCATTAATCTTTCAATTTTTCTTTTTGCAGAAACGAGTAAGTTTCAGTCCGATGGAGGATGAAGGAGGGGAAATACGCGTGGTAGAAGGAGCTTCTCAATAGTCATAAGGGTTCAGCTTCTTGTCTCTCTGTTTTGGAGCTTCTGAAGCACTTGAATTTGAATTTTTGTTCTGAAATCTTGTAGCTTCTTCCAGTTTTTCAGAGCAAACTGTATTATACAAGTTTAGATATATATATATATATATATACACACTGCTAGAGCTAGCTAGCTTAAGAATTCAAATGATCAAGCATGGCTTCATAGCTTGATGATTGCTTGTAACAGAGGCCTGTGAGTAGTTAGAATGAATAGATCAGAGCACATTAGGAGCTGCAAACTTCATTTTCTATATTAATATATATATATATATATCCACCTCTCCAATCATTATTGTTTCCCTTTTATTCTTCCTAAATTTCAACACTATAGAATATCTAAATGTAATTTTTCTTAATTTACATACGCATTAAGAAGCTGGTCATTCAAAAAGATTTGATATATGTTAACGTGGTTATTATTATTATTTTTTTATGTATTAGCATTATAGTAAAACAGATCTAAATGCAGAAGCTTTCCATGCATCGCGTGGGGGAGGTGACGTTAGTTAAACCATTAATTCTATCTAGTAATGAAAAAGAATTTTCAATTGTTTAAACCATGTGCTGGAAAAAAGTAACAAAAATTATTACTTTCTTTCACATCGTCCAACCGATTCTTAATAATATAGGGCAGCATAAAAAAAAATGATAAATACCTTGATTTATAAAATGGACAAAATGTCCCTCATAATATGTGCCTTGTAAAAGAAAAAAAAATTAGAATGAGCAAATAATTTAAGAAATAAGTTGCACTGTTTGTAACTTATAAAGAAGGCCTAAAAGACCACCCTGTTGCTAATGTAAAGTTTTTATTAGTAGATAATATATTAACACTTTGGGGATGGTCATTTTGAGTGTATAAAGCCTATTCTTGTGTCATCAACTTTTTCTTTTTTTTCATTTGGGATAATACAATTCTTGAACCTTCATGTTTACCGTTACTTTAGTTTTAATCCCTCAAATTTAAAATCAGTGTTTTTGATCCATCCAAATTTTTATTATATTATAGTAACTAATGTTTTAAATAAAATGAAACTTAAAAAATTAAAACCATATATTTTAACTTTAAAGGATTAAAATCGAAATGAAAGACAACTTAATAGATCAAAAATTATATTAACCATTTTGTATTTAGTCAATTTAAAACATCCTCTCATTTTAAAGGGGAGGGACCCACACACCCATCGAACACACCCACCTTTATTTGTCAATAAGTATGAGGTATAGAACCTATGACCTCTTTTATAAAGGTGTATGAAGTGCCAATTGAATTATAAGCTCTTGGCTCATCCTCAAGCTCTAAAAATGCAACTTACATTAACCTTTTTCATTAAAAAAAGGTAAAAATAAAAGAAAAATAGAGAGAGAAAGAGAGCGAGAAACAATATAAATAGGGGTGAAAGCAGGGGAATTAAGTAAGAAGCACAGCAGCGGAGATGGAACTGCCTCAATGGGAGGAACATGGGCACATGGCTAATGGTTATTGGGAGCAAATAAACAAAAACTTAGGTGCATCAACTCCAGATTTTGTCAATGTGTGCAATGAAGTAGATGTTGACCATTATCATCCTCAAAATCCTAACACATTCAAACGTTTCTTTGACATTTTGGCCAAATAATGAAGCTCCTCGGGGCTTGGGTCCCTTGGTTGGTAAATGTTGGAGCCATGGCTCTTAGTCATAGATTTGGCCACTTTACACATGGCTCTGTATATATAGTTAGTCACAATATCGACAAGCTTTAATTGGTATGGTTTTGTGATAATTATAAGTCTGAAGAAGGAGCTTAATCCTGAAAAGACTGATCCATTAGAAGGAATAGTCTTTTAACGGAATTTCCAGTATGTTGCCTTCTCTGTAAACATCAAACTCTAGATGAAAAAAAAATCAACTTTATTGTGATTATTATAAGTTCAAAAGGAAGGCTTAATCCTAAAAGATTAGCCTATCAAAAGAGAGAGACAGAGAGTCCTTTAAATTTATAAATCAAATTTCACTTGTGAGCTGCTCGTCATGAGAATCATAACAGGTTTATCTCAAACTTCATATAAAGAACACAAAACCCTCTTGGCAATCAAAATGCTCTATAGGTCATCCCATTCCGTAAACATTAGGCTCTCAATGAATACATCTTTGTTATAGATGTCATGACAGATTTATCTCAAAAGACTAAGATATTAAGAGGGAGAGAGTCACTCAAACTTACAAATATTAAACAGCCCATTCCAGTAGTCATGACAGGTTTATCTCAATCTTGACATTAATAACGCACAATCCTGTTGTGATTATAGTCAAATATGGTATGATTTGTGTGCATGAAAGCTAAAAATAGTCGTTTGACGAGAAGTTGTTGTGAGGGCAAAAGTGGATTGGTGTGAATGGGAGGAACTTCTAAGCAAAGAAAGACGACGCAGAGACAGAAATAGCATCCATCCAATATATATATATATATATATTTTTGTGTGTTTATTATAAAATTAAAGAGCGGTGGTATATATATATGGGCAGAAGAATATTATTAATTAATGGATGCTTCTGGTAGAATCAGTAAGGCGACTTCAAGCCTCCATGCTTAAGAGAGAAGCTTCAAAGTTGTTTTAAGTAGGTCGGAGGCTTATCACTGAAAATCACATCACCTTCTTCATCCATTCCATCATCCTTAATGTATATGTGTTTTGCAAGATAAGAGGTAGGTTATTAATTAAATTAACGTGCCATTACTTTTAAATTAATATGTTCCTGTTAACTTAATAACACTTGTATGTATTTAGATTCCCCGTCCTGTCGTTAGTTAAGAGTTAGTATATTAATTATTTTATTAACAGCAATAATAATAATGGATCATACTTTTTTAATATATATACAGATGAATTCTTGAAAGATGAGTTGTATGGATGCAGGTATTTCTATGAAACTTCAGGTGGATAATAAACTTTGGATTCATTAGGACCTTTAAATATTTCAAAAAAACAAAAAACAAACAAACGTAGACATGTGCTCTCATCAACTCTGTTACTCTGCTCTCATTCTTCTTGTTTTTTTTTTTTGAAGCACTGTTCATTTTTTGGAAAGTCAAGGTTTAAGTAAATGAAAATAGAACAGTGAAGAAATAAGTATTATTAAATATTAAGGATTAATATAATCTTGAGAGAATTGCAATTAGGTCCCAAGTAAAGGAAATAATATCTATCAAAGTTTCACCTATCATTAGCAAGTCATTGGGATTTATCTTATATTATTTTGCTTATTTGGAATATAATTGTTATTCTCCCTGTGATATTTTATCCCTCAAGTTTGCTCTGATTTTATTTTCGGTCTGTCAAATGTCGATTACTTCAAAATATTGGTCTTAACAATTTAAAAAAAAAAAATCTGAACCATTTTACCTCTGAAGGATCAAAACATATTTTTTAAAATTTAAGAGATTAACAATAAAATTGGGCAAATGCTTGGGAATGAAGAAAGGAGGCAGAGCAATGTGGTGGGAGGAATAAGGATCAGCAATTAAGCAGCCATATCTCTTAAAATACACACAGCAAAGGACTCTGGTGGTGGTGGGCATGAAAGAAGTAAGCAAAAAGATGATGACTAAAGGGGGAATATTATTACGAGATAAGGAATGTTTTGATTTGGATATGTATAACAATATAATTAAACCTTAATTAATCATAATTAGATGGTAATAGTGGCAGTATTATTGACGAAGGCACGAAGAAGGATATGAGTTTGGTTGGTTCTGAGATTGACATGTATGCAGATAGCAGCTACAATGTAGAGAACGCGTTGGACTATTGGCAAAGTTCGTTGAATCGGATGAAATCGAAAAATAAACTGATGAGGGAGGGTGAGGGTCCCATCTGGGGGCTAAGTTGAGCCCGTGAATGAAAGCAAACCAGAAAAAATCAAAACGAATCTCTCTTCAAATCTTGTGATCAGACCCTTATCTATAAATACGCATCTTTTCCTCGTCTTTTCCTATGTAGAATATGAGTTAATCCCATGAAGTTTTTCTATCGACATACAACTTTATTATATTGATTTCATTCTTATGCTGTATAAAATATATTAAATAAGGATGAAATTAAAATGTAGTTGAATTTTAAACAATAATTCATGAAGTTTAAGATTTTTCTTAACATATATAAAATATGTTGCAAAGAACTTATAAATATGACTACACTTTTCTTGTTCTATTTATAAGTCATTTTCATTATTTTCACACATACTAAGAAGAAACTTAAGTTTTATTAGCTATGCCTTAAAATTTAACAACTTTCCAATTTTACACTATTTAATATTCATTATAACACATGAGAGCAAAGTCAACATATGATAAATAAAGGGTAAAAATATACGTCTACATGTAAAATTTAATGAGGTGATGTATAAATATAATTAAATAAAATCTCTTCTCTACTGTATAAATAAGATTGGAGTAGTGTGTGTGTGTAAACAGAGTCATGGTTTTAAGGAGTGATTTGACAAGGGAGCTCATCAGATATGAATGTGATTGTGAGAAATATTAGTTTTAGGGGTCTTAATTAAAACTCACATCATTAATTTGTTTGTGACTATTCCCCCACTTCCAAGCATTTGACTACAGACTTAAAAATCACATAGCTTTGCTTCCATTATTATACAACGCCTTTGCAATTTTCAATTAAAAACCAGTCATATGCATCCATCTCATATTTTCAACACACTTCCGTCTATAACTCCTTTACACTTGGACCTGTTTGGTTCAAAGAATTATATCAAATATAATGTAATGAAATGATGAATATAGAATATTGGATTACTACACTCCTTAACAATCGTAGGAGAAAAATTATATTTTATCTAAGGAATGAAAATAAACATGAAACAATTTCTTAAATTCTATCAAGGCCAAAAAAAAAAAAACCAGAAGGGTATAAATGTCTAAATGGTGATTTATGGAATGAATCAATTAGTTGTAATAAAAAATTGCAGGTGCCAATCAAATATTTGAATCAACATAACGCATCAGGACTGCCATTAATCTTAATGCATGAGTTAATTGAACAAAATACGCACCCCGTTTGTCAACCTCTAATAATTATAATTAGGCTAACAACATTGCTGGTAGTTACTGCTCAAAGAGAGCTTATAGATGTATGACAAGTTAACCAGCTTAACAGGTTAGATCAGTTAATCAATTTCCTAACTGGTCTGGTTAAGAGTTTTAGACAGGTTGGCTAAGTCGGATTTATTTCTTTTCTTAGATGAAATTTTTATGTATTTTAATTAAATATATTGTTATAATCATGACCAATTTGACCCATGGTTAATCTTGTTCTTTTTTTGCCCCCCTAAGTATAGGCATCTTCTTTTCAAAGGGGATTCAAACACAAATTTACAAAATTATAAGGAACTAGTCCCTTCTATTAGACTTTTCTATTTGTGAATTTTTTTTTTTTTTGGTTAGATGTGGTTCTCCGTTTTAGCTATTATCCTGTGAACCACCACTGATATTCAGCAGCCAGGGGAAAAGGTAAAAATAACTGTGTGCAGAATTGGGTCAAGCCCATCAGTGGTTTGTGCTTATTATTCTGACCACTTGAGTAAAGCGAGACTCATGTGGATATGATAATGAAGTTTTTGTTTTTGGATATAATGAGTGGAGAAGCAAGAGGTTGGCCCAAAATTTAGATAATACAAATATCGAAACTAGCCTCCCAAAATTGAGCCCTCCTCCTTTTCAATGCTTTGTTTATTTGGATTAGCAGTGGAATCTAGTTTTTCAATATGATTTACAATCTATAAAATAAATATATAAAAGAAGTTTTATATAGATTTATGTGAATATGCTTGTGGATGCCCTCCCAAAATTATCATATCATCTCCTAGCTACACTATCAATGGGTTTAGTTTCTCACAACTTGAAGAATTAAGGTTCAAATCCTGCTGGAAGAGATATTTAGTGCTTAACAGTGCATTGAATATGATTGCCCCTAACAGGAGAATACTTGTGCTTAAAAAAAAAAAAAAAAAAAGTCTTGTTCCACATCTTTATATTTTATTACATAGTTTATTAATAAAGGTTGAATTAATTAGTAGAGTTGTTTCAGCCATATTTAGCATAAGTCTGGCTATTTTCATGTCTAGTAAATACTCTAAACTTTTTGGTTTAAAAAAGAAGGAAGAAAGAAAGCACATAGCTTTAAGACTGGTGAATTATATTAATTAAGTACTAATCCCATTAAGGGAAAATTGGGAAAAATTCCCCATTGGAAAATCAATTGTAAAATGGGATCTGCTCAGTTGCACATAATATGAAAGTTTAATTGCATATTGTGAATTCAGTTGCAAATGGGTGAAATGTCCTATTTTACAATTAATTTTCAATTGGGGACTTTTCCCCAATTTTCCCTTATATTAAATAATCACTAAACTTCCAACATTCTCTTGTATGAATTAAATCATAGTCCCTTAGTTTCTTCTTTACAAGTGAATCATATTATTCCTTCAAAATATTCCTTCTTCCTTTACTTAAACTATTTCTACTCAATTCCTAACAAAATCACTCTGCAAGTTTCGTTGATCCCAGCTTTATCTCTGTCAACATATCAAATTCTCACTTTCTATCATCAATATATATATACACACACACACATATATTTGCCTTGCAATGAAGGTTGATTATTGCATGGGCACCGAAAGAAAAAGTATACACTTTTTCCCCCGCAAAAAAAAGTATAAAAAATAGTATTATTGGAGGCTGGGGGTATATGATTCCTTTCTTAATTCATTAACTTATATAAGAAAACTTTATTATCCTAACTCCGGTTGATAATATAAAAGTTAGATACTTAATTTAAGTAAATTAATGAAATTTATTGAGTTATTTGTAGTAAAATGAGTTTTTTAAAAAAAAAATACTCTCTTTCAATTTGACTATCTTTAGATGGAAATCCCTTAATACGTATAATCAATATGATACCTTAAAGAAAATATTATAAATTCACAATACAAAATTGATTGAGGTTTTATATTTACATAAAAAAATCCAATCTCTAACTAATTTTTATATTAACGGTCGTATGTTGCATTACATTATTATACTTTTGTGCACTTTCAAGTTGAAACATTTCAGTTTCCTTGTGTTGCTTTTCTGATACAATAAAACTATCCATTTTTCCAAATACAGCACATTAAGTTTTAATTTTATACCATACATTATTATATGATGCCCTCAAGAAAGTTGGCTAATTCATATTACAACGCGAGAAAGAGAATCATTTTATTCAACATTTGAAAAGGAGGCACTTCAAATGGAAGCTCCATATATAATTATTACGTCCTGAAGAGATGGATAGTTTTTTGTTTGGTGAACTAAAGAGGAAGAATATTTCCAACTTTTCACTTTATTCTATTCTTTGGGATGTTTCACTGAGGCCAAGCAAACATTTTATGCTCCTCTCCCACACAACTCTCTCTCTCTCTAAATATTTAATTAAAGTCTCCCACATTTAATTATACTCGCAATTATATAACATAAGCCACTCATTTATATATACCACATACACTCACATAAATAAAATAACTATAATTAAGGTTGTAGTAATAAAAAAATTCACCCTACATTAATTCCTCCTTACAAATCCCACATTTTTCTCCCATATTTTATATAATGAGGTATTTCAGGAAGAGAGAAAAATTATATTTGATGCCGTTAAGAGTGACTTATATTTTAAACCTCCAAAACACTTTTTTTCAGTAAGAAACTTTACATTAATATTATAGGGTTGATGTGTAATAACCTTAATCACACCATGCATGAAAGTTGAGCAACAAAAGAAAGGAAGAGAAGGAGAAAAAAGGGACAGCGCTCATATTATTGTGTGTGTGTGTGTGTGTGTGTGTGTGTGAGAGAGAGAGAGAGAGAGAGAGAGAGATCTAGAGAGAGAGTATAACTCAGAATGGAAAAAAGCAAATATTCTTACATGACACCACAAGTAAAGATTATCATTATTAATAATTAAAAAGTCCCTGTGCCATATATATATGGATGCTTCACTAATTAAGCATTCTCGTTCTAAGGTTTCAGAAGCACACACTAACCACAAAACTCACGTTTTGAAAGAGTCCTCACAGTGTCGTCCTCTGCATTATTTCCTGACAACCACATGCACTTCCATATCTAAACCACTCACCAACACACACACACGCACACAACTTCTTGCTTCAACTATATACTCTCTTTCATTTTCGCCTTACACACACAAAAATGATACATCCTCAAAGGTTCACAACACTTTTGCTCATTTTCTTCATTTCATGTCCGTTATTTTGCATTGGGGAATCCCCTCAGGCGGCTGCTCCACCACCGGTGGATGACTCCGAAATGAAGTGCGGTTCATGTCCTTGTAAAAGCCCATGTGGCGGCAGCGGTGGCACCAGCAGCGGCGGAGGCCAGGAACTTCCTATTCCCTCTCCTCCTCCTCCTTCGCCGCCACCGCCATCTCTCACCTATCTTTCCTCCCAGAATTGTGATCAATCGCCGCCCCCGCCAGCGCCAAGGTTCATCTACGTGACCGGCGGTGAGCCGGGGAATTTGCCGTACCAGACTCAGCCATATAACTGGGGGAATTATAATTCTGCTGCTGCTCCAAACACACATATGGGGTTGCTGGTTTTGTCCATTTTGGTGGCTTTGGTAGTCTGTGTGGCTTCATCATGAATATTCTGGATTATGATGAGCTGCTATATACTTGAATAATTGATGAGGTCTAAGTATATATATAGCTCAAATATTTAACTCCTTGATCTTTTGATTTGTTCTTCATATATCGTTTCGATTTATTTAATTTTGTCTATAATATATTATAGGCGCTGTATGCACTTTTAATATCCATTATTTTGTTCTTGTGTGCCTTTATTTATTTCTTGGTATAAAACTTCTTGGTGAATTAATTGAATGAATCTTAAATTTGAATCTGGAATGATTCCATTATGTCATCTCATCATCTGGTCGGGTAGAAATACAATGTAATTTTCTTGTAAATTCTTTCTGAATAATTTTGATATAATATTATGGGAAAATTATCCATAATTTCTAAAGTAATAAAATTAAATACATATGGACTTCCCTAATTTTATTTAAGGGTTAAGATTCATCTCATACCCTGAAATGTTTTTTCAAGTGTGATGAACAATTTAAAATCTGACTTCTACATGTTAATTTGTAAATTTAATTTGGAAATGACATAGATTATCAACTGATATATATATAAAAGTTTAACATATAAATATTAAATCTCTCAAGCCCTATTAATATTAAGTGAAATTTAGGGACGTGTTTATATTTGGTTTTCTTACCTTGAAGGATTACATTTTCCTTATTAGTCATTTACATCAATTAAAAATGAAGGTTTTTTAATTTATATAATTAAAACCAAATGGATAAGTTACTTTACGTTCTTTATGCTTCTCAAGCTGGCTGTGTTGCTGGCTTTGGCTCTTTAATTTTTATAGTATACATTCCTTTCTTCGTCCTTAATCTGTCTCCCAAAGTAATTTATGGAAATTAAAAAGAAAATATATATATTTCAACTGGTGTAATAAAAATAATATAATAAATATTTGAAAAAGAATAATGTTCTTTTATGGTAATAAAGAAATAGTATCGTTGTAAAGGAGAGAAATGTATCTTAAGTGGCGGATACAGATAAACTCATATGGGGCAAAATAAAATTAATTTTCATATATTTTACAAACAAGATCCATAATATATATATATATATATATAGACACAGATAAGGAGAGTTCCCCATCATTCATCTTTCAACATTCATGCCGAAGTGCCAATAAAAATATGTCTAAATGACATCCGTTCATAATAAATCACAATTATGGTAATTCTTTTAACGTAGGATTAAAAGTGGGATCCAGGCAAATCTGGTACTACCATAATAGTTAATATGATATTCTATAGATCCAACTTCTCTGCTCCACCCTCTCATCTACCACCCCTCCCCTACTTCAACCAATGCAGTTTAGCCAAAAAAAAAAAATGGAACATGGGTCACGCCATTTAATTTAGATGTTGTAGTTTCGTTTACACTAAATTGCCCCACCTCTTCTCTGCACACCCTGAGACATAGGGCGAAATAATCTCTCTTGTCATTTGTAGTAGTGCTTATTGCATTTTGGACAGCAACGACTTTTTCTATTGATTTAGAGTTGTTTGTCAACCACTTTCAGAATCACTTTCATACAAGTCGAAGCAAAACTCCTCACATATTTACTTCGGATTGCATACAATCACTTTTCAAAAGTTAATCTAAAATAAGCTATTAGTTTATTTTCTATCAGTCTATTTTTTTTTTTAACAAGTCCTATGTAAGTGTTTACATTGAAGGATTGATCAGTTTAAAATGGGGTTATGACGATTGAAATCTCCTCTCTTTATGCATCACTTCACCATATGACTGTGTACGGTCTTCCTGCCTCCAAAATGAACAAGATAGAGGTCTTTCCATTTCGTTCCTATTGATTGTAAACACAAACGAAAGAACAAACGATTTGAGTCGCGTCAAAAAACACTATTTTTAAGAGTTATTCCGCTGTAACCGACAGAGATGAAGTGGCACCCTCCAAGATTAAAACGGATCCCTCTTGTGTCAACAGAGTTTACAAAACTGGCGGAAGGAAAGAAGAACTTAGAGGAGAAAATCGACAATGAGAGAGAAGGTAGAGGAATTTCTGTATGTCCGAAGTGTTCTAACAAGAACTCTATTTATAGATACAGACTGGAGGAGCAAGCAGCACAAGATGCGTTGGAAAACCCCTTGGCCGAATAGGTACACCCATAAGGCTAATGATACCATTGGAACAGTTAATTTCTGAAAGGAGATGACCTTTGAATCTGAATCCCGGAAAAATGTCGGATAGGCCCCTTGACTTGATCAATTAATAAATAAAAAAAACTATTTCTGTTGAGCCAAAAATATTTTCTTAAAATTGTGTCAACACTCCTTTAACTCACACACAGAAGGGGAAATCATCGGATTTCAACTAATTTTTCCACTGGTGACCCGTTTGTTGTGCATACGAGCCCACCATTCCTCTTAGTCTTGTTACTTGATATATGTGGACTTGAACTCTCATTCTTCCAAACAATGTGGAACTTGCTTCTTTTGACATACCCACATAAGACAAACTTTTATAATAGTTCCTTGGCATAATCACAGCTCTCTTTGATCAAACAAAGGTTTTTTTCTAAAACTAATTATTTCCCAAAAATAGAAACAATACCAGGAGGATGAGACTATCTGGAGGCTTCCTAGCTACAGATGACTTGGATAAGATTTGGAATATGATATCTTTCTAGGGACGATGTGATATTCAAACATACTAACCAGCTGAGGCGCCACGGAAAAAGCATGGGCTTCTGCCTTTTATTGGTTTTTCACACCATCGTCTCCAATTCTGATGGTGATCAAGCATAATGCAAATGTGTCCACACTGTAGTTTAATTTTTAAATTGTCTTGAATATAATTTCTGGCATTTATTTTGTATAATATAATTAAATTTCGGACCAGTTATTTAATTAAATGAAGATTAACTTACAAGTCAATAATTTGATTAATATCCAATTAAGTTGAAACTTTAATGATAAATTTTAAATAAATACAAAACCTGAATTAAAATGTTTTACACAATAATAATAATAAATTTATAAAATTGTATTTGATAGAATACATTAAATTTCTCGATCTTAGTTGTAAAATACTAAAGGAAAAACTGATCGTCAAATCCTTATATTTTATATCAAATTTGAATTTTGTCCTCATAGTTTGGTTTGTTTAGGTTGGACCCTTACATTTTAATATGTTAAATCTTCACTCCCCGGGCGTCTAACACTGTTTATGAAGAACTTCAAGGTTAGTTTTCCCAGTACTAAAAGCTCTAATTTTATTTCCGAAAAAAAACAAACAGATCAACTTTTTCAAACCAAACGTCGATTTCGCCGTTCCCAATTTTCAAAATGGTAGAATCATTTGGATAAAATGAGACGAAGAAGGATACACCTGTATATCATTTTATACACAACAGCTTTACAAACCCAACTACAAAATCATGTTCCTTCGCTCTTACAATTTCTCTGTTTATTGACAACAACCAGTCACTCGATACCCTAAGATGGCCTGGACTGGCATGCTTTTACTTTGTATTATTTTCTTGTTTCTTCTTCTTCTTCTTGTGCTATGGAGAATGTATCTCACAAGACCAAGGTAGGAGACAGAGAGTGGAAACAAAAGAAGAAAAAGATAACATAGTTGACAACCCCAAACTACCATTTTGAAGAAACTTCAGAAGCACAGTTAGTAATAGGCCTATCACTCGTGGGGGTGAACACAAGGGCCCTTTGCTGTAAATGTCTCAGGCTCTGTTCCATGCTGACTTGGACCATCTCAGCTAGCATCTTCTTTGCTTTACCAGACTGATCATCCCCATCGATCTGGGATATAATATTGCAAACTATGTTCTCAAGAGTGTCCGGTTGAATTTCAGATCTGGGATAAGGAGTTTCCCTCAGTAGTTGCAAAAGGTTGCGGGCTTTTAACTGAGACTTGGGTGTTCCCTGAACGGTAAGCTCCAGAAGTCCTGGAATTACGCCTTCTCTGAGTATCGGTTCCCTGTATTTACATCGATCGCTTTCGCACATTGTTAACAACGCCCCAACGGCATGCTCCCTGCTCTGAAGGTTGCCATTTTCAAGAACTTCCACAACTGCGAGAACCGCGCCTTCCTCGGATGTCAGAGCGGTCCTGCCCTCGTCAAAACCAACCAAGGATTCTATCAAGGAGCAGCACTTCTCAGCTGTTTTTGAGGATTTTTTACAGGTTTTGAGAATATCAACTATGAAAGGGATCGGATTGGTTTCAAGAATGGCGCTGAGATTGTCATGGTGGGTGGATAAATTGGAAAGAGCCATTACTGCATCAGCTTTAGCTTGTGGGCTTCCATCTCTGAGGATCTCCACAAGAAGAGGAATGGCTCCAGATGCACAAATGATTGGTTTGTTGGTTGCAGAGGCGGATAAAGTGAGCAAAGATGCGGTGGCGCACTCTTGCAGGTTTATATCTTGTGACTTGAGGAAAGAAATTATCGGTTCTAAAGCGCCAGCTTCCACAATGCTGATCTTGTTCCTGCAATATCGAGACCAGGTTGAGTGATGAATATGGCCAAATACGACTAACACGCAAGAATTTCTAGCAGAAAGTTGGACACCAAAAATGAAAGAATAAAGAGAGCAGAATATTGCAGATCAGAGTGAAGTTACAAAAGTAAAGTTAGTTCATGAAAAACACAAGGCAAAAGCAATCAAATCAGAGTACTGATTGTCTACCATCACAAGCAACACAATACCAAACCAAGGTTCTGAGGAAAGAACAGTGATGTAACAAAAAGGAAACAAATAAAGGTCCTATATGTAACTCTTTAAGCTAGGAAATGTGATACATATGTGTGATTCTTGCTCAAATGTGAAGCCACCAAAGCACCAAACTCTCTGTTAATGGGAAAAATTGTGCCGTAGAAATCACGGGAACAGGAAGAGAAAAATTTTGGGGGGGGGGGGGATACATATTTTATGTCCTCAAACTTCATCTGGATTATAAACATAGTTTCATAAAGAAAAGTGAGCACAAAAGAAACAGCACCAGGTACAAGCACACCCTAGAAGTATTATCATTCTCTCAAGTGCATCAAGAAGTTTCAGTCATGATTGAATCACATCAAAGCAAATATGAAAACCGACCCACAATTATCCCCATGATAATCATAAACAAAGTAAAAGTCAAGGAAGATAATGAAGATCCGTATTCTTCCATAAATCATTAAAGCATGTCAAATACCTCGCTTTCAAAATCTATCAAAATATCATCCAAATTTCTTTTTAAGAACAAGACATCATCCACTATTCAGAATCCAGCATAAAATTTTCTAATGAATTTACTACCGCAGCCTCAAGCACAAAATAAAAGGTAACTCTTGCTAAGGCGAAAAAAAAATATGGGGGAAACCATTTCCTAGAAGGTAAAATTTAACTATCACCAACAAATGATATTAGGATAACTTGAAGTTGAAGGCCAGAGAAACAAGAAGAAAAAAGGACGAAAAGGAAAAGGGAGTACACATGTGAACCAAAGTTAATCGGATAAACTTCAATTGCAAGGCATCCAATTCTTTCTTATGACACGATATGCTTGCATCCAACCCATCACAGATAAATCGTAAAGCAACTCAATTGACATTCCAGAAACCACAAGTTCACCACAAAAAGATTCCAAAGACAAATAAGCCATTGGTGCTTTTAATGAATCACGGGCTATTCCATCCAAAGCTTTTCAGCAAACCAATCTACCGGAAAGAAAAAAAAGACACAAAGTCCCAATTCAGACACATCTAGCTAGATGTGGGAAAAGAGTTTTATATCCATCCATCCCAATTCAAATATACCAAATTTTATTTTAATTTGCACACCAACCAATCAGATGCGAATAGAAACTGGGAAAATGGGCAAAAAGAAAGAGAAAACCAAAGAGACAGACATAGGGAATCGTAAAGATTACAGAATCTATAATATTCTACCCATATTCTCCAGTTATATTCTCGGAATTCGTATAATTTTATTTCAATTTTTTTTATCGAATTCCCAAGTTCCAACTGTACGACTCCAGTGCATCGCGCCTCATAAAATAAAAGGCACGATTTCTTAAATCAGGGAAAGCAGATGTGGGCAAAAAAAATAAAAAATCCGGGAAAGTAGATAAAGCACTTCGAACGATGAGAAGCAAAAAAAATTACGAAAACGAGCATCAACTGGCATAAATAACACATAAAAATTAAAAAAAGAAAGTAAGAACAAAGCCCAGTCACACTAAACACAAATTGTTGAAATCCAATTCCAAAGGAACAAGTAATTGAGGAACTAAATCGTGTGATTATGTTCAGGAAAATAACGGAAGGGTACATACCTTTCGTCTTTGACAGCAAGGTTGAGCAAAGCCAGAAGAGCAGGCTCGTGGGACTCGGACGAGTCGACTCGGAGCATGGAAACGAGGGGACCGACAGCTTGAGAAAGCTGACGGCGACACCGCTGGGAGGTTTTAGTGAGGCGGCGAATATCACGAGCGGCCTGGAGCTTGAAATCGGGGTCGTCAGATTGGAGGAGCTGAAGGGCTCGCCGGACGGCAAGGGGGGTTCGGGGAGTGTCGGCATCGAGAGTGGCATCAGGACTGAGAGCGCCGGAGGAGGAGGGAGAGGAGGAAGAAGAAGAAATGTCCATTGAGGGAGCGTGAGGAAGGGAGAGAGAAACTAGAGAGAGAGGAAAAATCAGAGGGGGATTTAAGAGAGGGAGAGGGAGAGAGAGAGGTGGCGCTTGGGAGAGGCGTTAAGCAACGGTTGGTGTTGGTGGTGGTGTAGTTATAAGGGCAAAACAAAAGGAAAAGGCCACGTTTGAGAGAGAAAGGAAGACAAATAACAACAACAATGGAAAGAAATGGAGAGTGGTGGCAATAGCAGTAGGTGTTGGTTTTGGTCGTTTGGTAACGTAAGGAAAAGTCCTAATTGGGCCCCCTTTTCTTTTGTTTTTTAAGTGAAATTAGACCACATGCCTCTGCCAAATTTCAACATAGCTTTTATTATTATCATTATTATTAATTTATAATAATTTATAATATTATATTGGTTCATCGTGCACTCTTCCTGCCTATTTATAGGGTGGCGGTGGGGAGGGAAAATCTTATTTTACCTTATACTATAAGTCATTTAGTTAATTTTTCCATTTGAATGTAGGATGTTACTTTTTATTTATTACATATTAATTTTATTTTATATATTATTATAGACATTAAATGAAGAAAAAATTAAAAAGTTGTTAAATTTTAAATCAGAATTAATAAATTTAAAGTTTATCTTAATTTGTATGAAATATGTGGGGAGGGATAAGAGTGGTACTACCTAGCTTTTATATATATATACATATGCATTCTTTATATTATTTTTTTTAAAAAAATATCTATTGATTGTGATCGGCTTTATAGGTTTCTCATGTATGTTTATATTGGTTGATTGGAATGAATAAAAGGGTCACATTCTCGTGCTGCTTAGCGGCAGATGTAGGCTATTTATTTTTTATTTTAGGCAAGTCCCATATATAATTAAGATTTTTCCCATGCTTTTTGGGTAGGGTTAATTCAGCCCTTGAGGTGATTTTTCATGTGAGTACGGTACCTGAGGTATTCTTTGGGATGATTTTATCTTTAAAATATTTTTTAACTTAATTTTCTTTATTACTCACTTTTAGTATTAAAAAAAAAATTGTTTTCAAATAGCCACAGGTTCGAATTCATCTTCAATGCTTATTTCAAACATTTTCAATCAATATTTTTTTCAATTATTTTCTGCCTGCATTTTAGATATTTTCTAGATTTATCATCGATATTTTAAACCTTAATCTTTAATTATTTTTAATCATGAAAGTATGAAAAAAAACATATGAAAGGAAAAATTGTACAATCAAAATGCTTCAAAGTGCTGGAAGCATATGAAAAAACACTTTAAAAATAAAATTGTATAACAAAATATTTTATAGTACTAAATGCATTTGAAAAATACTTTAATTATGAATGAAACTTAACCCTACTTCTTTTTTTTTTTACATTATTTTGAAAATCAGATTCTGGTTTTTTTAAAATGAACTTGATCTGTACAACTTAATCATAAGAAAAGGCACTCCAAGGGTACAATTGGAAATATCTAACCAAATTGTTGTCACAGTTCTTTTGGTCAAAAATTTAGTCTAGCAGTTGAAGAACATATGGAAATGTATCAAATTGATATGAGCATTCTTCTTATATATGGTCAAAATTGATAAGGGAATTGAATTTATATTATATATACCCTTCTCCAATCATAAACCCTACACTCTTAATATAACTCTATTTTATTGAAAACAATTGAAACGACAAAATAGATCTTATATTAAATATAATATGATTATATTGAAATGAAATTTTTATGAAAAAAAAATAATTGGTAAATTGTGTATATCGTTTTGTGGGGGAAATTCAACTATTATCATCATGACATAGAATCATAAAACATGGAATATTTTTGGGTCCTCAAATTTGTCTGCTCCATCATGACTACGGTTGCTGAAATGGTTCAACGTCCCATTCCATTTTTTAAATAAAAAATTCACATCCTTATAATGGTATTTACTAAATATTTTTTAAGTAAGATTTTTCAAGTATAATTTTTATTTTTATTTTTAAATTCACATAGTTATCGTAATATTTTAAAAGCATTCCCTCATCTCCCCCACAAAATCTTTTTCAAGTAAAATTATCGTTTTTAGGGTAAATAAAAATACTGAATTGTTCCTTACATATGTTATGTGTAGCTTTAGACAGTCAATTTATGTGTTTCGTGAATATATATT
>QFDD01121163.1:0-65535 GCA_006871305.1 Vachellia collinsii
AAATCTTTTAGTTATTGTAATTAATAATCATTCATAATAAAAAAATATCATTAAAATTTATTCATCAACCATAAAACGTTAAGAATCAATCATAAAAAAAATCATGTTTGTAGTAAAAAAAAAAAGGAAAGGAATAAACACCATCTAATTCTTCCCTTTGTCACTAAATATTAATAAAAACAATAAAAAAAGAGAGAAATTGCATTAAGGTCATACACAAAAAAATTAATATAAAAAAAGTCTCAAAAGTTGCTACTGATAACTCATTTACTTGTCAATGGTGCTCTTTTACTTGCTAATAAAAACCTTTTAAGACCTTTCTAATATTAATTTGTTTATGTAGGAACTTAAAATAATTTTTTAAAAAAAAAAAGCAAAGGAAGAATATTAAAAAAAAAGTAAAAAAAAAAACATGTGACCCGGTCAACCCGGTTTTTTACTGGGTTGACCGGGTCAGGACCGGGTTGATCCGGGTCAACCCGGTCACCGGTTTTTCAATGAACCGGACCGGACCATGGACCGGTCCGCCGGTTCACCGGTCGGACCGGCCGGTCCGGTCCGGTTTTTTGTTCTTTGATAAAACGTTTTCATTCGATAGTAAAAATATAAAGTGTAACTTATAATTGATCCAATTTCAGTATAAAGTGTAACTTATAATTGGTCCAATTTCAGTTTTTCGTTCGGAGGTCTGATACAATAAAATTTAGAATCGTCCAGTTTTAGATACAATGAAGTTTTGAATGATGCAATTTTAGAAATTTTATTAAAATTGACCCAAACTTTCAATTGCCCCTGCTGACAATATTATCTCCCCCTTCCCTTTCAAGTATGCTAGATGTGTAATTCCATTCTACGCTTTGAATGTTACTCCATAGGCTTAAGGGCTCCCACTTTTCTTTGCTTGAAACTATACTTTTTTATAGTCATGTTAATGATAAAACTATCAAATTACTCTTTAAATATTGGCTTAACAATAATGCACTACAAAAAAGCATTAGATTTCTGATGGAATTAGTCACGAAATTTTTTCCGTGACTAGTTCCGTGCTAATTAATATATAAAATAATAAATACATAAATTAAAATTATCATTCAATTTATTTTTAGTTTCTAATAATATTATATATATATATATGTATATGTGTATATATTAAATGTGTGTATAATTATAAATGTAATAATTTATTATGCAATAAAATATTAATTATTTAAATATGTGTTTAGAAGACACAAGGTTGTTGGATCTCAACTAATAAGGGATAAGGTAGGTATACAGGTGGTTGGGGGTTCAATTTTTGGAGGAAGCAAAATTGCAGATTTATCAGGTGGCGACACATGGCAACTGGTGGAGGTAACACATGGCGGGGCTTGGATGTGAGGTGGTGACTGGCGAAGGTGACACATGACATTATTATTTATTAGAAAAAATAAATTTGCCACAGATTTTGCCATGAAAAATTCTGTGGCAAAATTACCCACGGAAATTTTCGTGGCAAAATTATCAATGAACTATTCTATTGGAAATTCCATGGCAAATTTACCCACGGAAATTCCGTTGGTAATTTGTGAAGGAATTAAAATTTTATCGGTAACCCAATTTGTGACGGTGAATTTAGCAATGAAACCAATTCCATCAGAAATTATGTTAGTAATTACATTCCATGACAAATTCATGGCAAACCAAAAATTCGGTTGATAATTTCGTGACAAATTCCATGGCTAGTTTAATGTTTTTTGTAATGATAATTGTAATTCTATTTTAGCGATGTCCAAACGAAATATCATAATCTCAGTAGTAGAAGTTTAAATAGAAGCTTGGCCAATGAAACTTCTAGTGTGAAAAGAAAAAAAATCAAATAAAGCGGGAGGGAGATATTAAAGCTCAAAGGTAGCAAGTTTTACCATACCCTTACATGCTTGGTTGGTGCTTGCATGAATTTATATGTTTGGGTGCTTGTGTGATATCATGCATTTATATGTGTGATTATGTTTGAAACATGTTTATACACCGATGTGTTTTACATGTAATTCATGATAATTTTAAAAATGTCATTTTATGATGAAGTTAAGTTGCAAGCATATATTTGCCACTAAGATTCTTTGAATCTCACCCCTAATAACTAGCCATGCTAGATTGAGTCTATAAAGGAAGAGCTATGGCCAAAAGGCAATGATAAGTGAATGTAGTGATTAATTTTTATGGAATTTTTTGCTATAAAATGTATATAACGTTTCCCATGAGTTATGTAAAATTAAAGATTTCACCTTGGCATATATGTTTTGTATGTAATGATAAATGATAAGCGATTACGTGATTAACTATAACATTAAAAGTATGATTTTAAGATATATGATTATAACTGTCCAAATTAAATTGTTTTTAAAGAATCATCAATGTTTGATTCACTAAAGCATAGTAAATGATTTTTATTGGTCATAATAATTTGGATATATGAAGAAGACACACATAGGACTTTCCAACAAGTCCTAAATCAAATCAATTGGATGATCATAATATGAGTTATGAAATTTTAAATTTAAGGAAAATCTATTTGAAAAGAATATATAGCAAGTTTAGACAAAGAATTTACTGGATCAATTTGGTAAGTATCCGACTAGAATGATTTTTTTTTTCATGTAAGAGACTCCAAGAGATTGAAAAAGAATCTTTGATTACCCTCATGAAATATTTCTATAATTAATTATAAATTTTTAAAGTTGGACAACAAAAATTAAAATGTCAAATGAATAGTAACCCAATAATGACAATGCAAAATTTGATTTATGAGCTTTAATAAATGATTCACCTCAATCACAATGCTTCCAAATTCTATTGCGCCAAAATGAAGGGTGTTAGATACACAACCTACTGAAGACAGGAAGATATAATTGATTGTCTCACCATTTAGATTCATCATTTTAATGTTTTGAATCACCCCACAAAATTTCAATTCAATCGGACAACATATCACCATTTTGATCAAGATCACTATGACTAGAGTAGTGAAGTAAATTCATGTACATGAATCATTGTTGATGAAATTTTTTAGCCGACTTTGAGAACTCCAATGAATGATTAACTCGGGACAAGCTAAGACCAGTATGTTTAGAATCTCGACAAAAAATTTCATCTAGTTCCGCTAAAAAAGAATAAAAAGAAATGGCATTATTAGTAAATTTTATAATATTAACTTAAAAAGAAATTAAGAAAACTAAATATTGTTAGATATAGGTCATCTTATTTTATTAAAAGTTATAACCAAATAGTTAAAATAAATTATATAGGAATTGAAATGGAGACCACTATGGGAAAAGGCTTGTACGTCCCATTCTAGCGCTCTTTTGACTAACGGACGTGAGAGACAATCCTCTCATCTCTCACGTCTGTTTATAAAAATAAAATGTGAGATCCTTTCTTCTCAAGTCCATTTTGCCTACAATAGGAAAAAAGAAATCCTACTTCTCCTCACTTACTCTCCCTTAAATTTAATATTCTAAATTTCTGCTCCGCATCATTGAATCTCATTTAATATTAATTTAATTTAATTTGATAATTTGAAGTGGTGTGATATGGCATTTGAAGGGGAATGGCATATAAGAGAGGGAATGGTGTGGAAAAAGCTAATCTGACCAGGTAAAAAAAAAATCTGACACCTTAAAAATACAAAAAAAAAAAAGCCATAAAAATATTAAAACTAAATTATACAAAGCCCTGAACTCAATATCACATATACACAGCCTCCCTGATCTTTTTTCATATAACCTCCCTTGTCTTTATGGAGTTATATGAAGCTAAACTCCTTAAACTCTTTAGACATGCATGTGTAGATAAGTGATGAACAAAGCCATCAGTATAAGAGTTATCAATATAAATGCAAAAGTTTAGGAAGGTTTGTTGCAAAGTTTTAAAGGTTAGAGGAATTGTTTACATATGAAATACACGATTGTTTTTCCTTCCACTTTTTTTTTTTGGCATTAAAATGCTCTCAGTAATTTAGATTGGTCCAAATGCTAGATAATCGGATTTTTCCCCATTTTCACTTATTCTTGAATGGTCACGCTACCAATTCACTACGGACCAACAAAAAATTAAGTCTATGTTTGATTGGTTAAATCGGTCAGTTATGATATTACTGGTAATGATACAAGACTTTAAGAATATTAAATAGAAGTGTTACAATTGAAGTTGCAATTAAATTTTGGTGAACTAATCGATTTATACATTAAATAATGAAAAGCTAGAAGTACAAGCCCATGTGAATTATATAACATTGATTTCTGATTACTTAGATGGGGACAAACACTTAACATACTGCAAAGTGAAAGTGATGCTAGACGGGGAAGGGGAAAGAGAGAGCATAAAGAAACAGAAGAGAGAAAGAAGAGAGAGCAAAGAGGAAGGAGGATAGTATAGAGGAGAGAGTAATCAGATGAATATAGAAAAAAGAAAACTAAGAGAAGGAGAAAACACAATATTCTTCAAATCATAAGACCTACAAAATAAATGAGTTGATGTTCTATTTATAAGTATCGACCTAAACTAATAAATTAATTTCAAAATATTTTAGATACCTAAAATTAAATGAAATCACAATTAATGATAAAAGATGAAAATAAATCAATATTAAAATCCAAATATATTCCTAATAATAATAAATACTTAAGATATATGAAAATCCTAACAATTCATTATTCCATTTCCCATCAGATAGAGTATTAAATAACGACTCAAGTCATCTCTTCACTGTCTTTCTCTTAAAATCTTTTGCCCCATATACCTGCATAGTGAGAAAAACAAAGTCATGCGAAAATTCAGTGAATAAATTTTAGATGACGTTCCTTAGTTATTAGCCATTTTTTCAATGATGAAAAATATTTTTGAGAAGCCTAATTAGATTATGCTTGGCTATGACCAAAATAAGAAAGAAAGAAACTCATCCTAAGATGTTTTTATTAATTAAACTTTCTCCCAGATTTAAAAGTCAATGAATATAATTATTGATAATATACTATAAATATACCTTCCTAGCATCAGTAAAGTAGCATGAGGATTGGTCCCAGGTGAGTTAAAAAAGGTTGAACCATCAACAACTCTCAAAGAATCCACACCCAGAACCTTATAATCACGATCCACAACCTTATCAACTCGACAACCTCCATGGTAATGCCATATTGTCACAACAGTGTCTCTACAAAACTGCTCCAAAGAGGAAGCAACACTTGCATGTTTGGACCTCAAGTTCACTGGTAGAATCAAGGCCAAGTCCATAAGGGCTTGCAATGGCACTTTATTATATCGGAACCTTGAGAAAGCCTTGGAGTTTATCACATCTATAATGGTTTTCAGGCCTTCAACACAAATCTTGAGATCTTCTGGTTCTTTGAAGTAGTTGAATGTCACTGATGGGTTGTCATTTGGATCAGTGGTATGGAGCTCAAGATGACCATTTGAGAGAGGTCGCGCAATCTTTGACATTAGAATCCCTTCTTTAAGAGTATTTAGACTGGTTAGAGATCCAAAAGTTTTCTTCAACATACTTATATTTGCTTGAGGTAAATGCATGGAGGGTTGGCCCATCTTCAAATAAGAAACAAGTTAGTTTATCATTTCATACATAATTGTAAGCGGTGCAATTTTATGGTAATCACATGTCAAGTTTACTTGTTATATTACGCTGAGCTATTTCAAAACGTATCAATACACTTAAAAGATACATGCATGCACGTGATATTCGTTTGCTAGGGTTTTGTATTTATGTCAACTTACCTTTTGACTTAGATAAGGGGAAATTACACTCAGGTCCAAGAAAAAAATTATTACTAACAAATCCCATGAAATCATTAAATTGAAATGAAGTTTTAAGGTATCTATATGCAAATAATTTAAATTTGAAAAGATGAGTTTACCTCCAATTATCATTAATGACACATTAACTTGTCAATTAAGACTGTTTGACTTGTTATTAGTAGTATCATGACTTGTCATAGCTTGACTTGTTAGTTGTGACACCCTTGTTATTAATAGCACATTGATTTGTTAATTGAGGTGTCTTAACTTGTCATTTATGACATCATGATTTGTATTGCATTCACTTATTATTAGTGACATGTTGGCTGTTATTTTTTCTTATACAAACACATTGACTTATTATTAGTAGCAAATAAGTTGTCAATTAGTGACACGTTAATATATCAATTAACAAGTCAACGTAAACTTGTCCTTTCATAATTTACCATCTTTGGAATTTGAATGTAATTCCTGCCTAAAGGCTAACCTGTTTATAGGTATGTATTTTTAATAAATAATTTTTTCTCACATGCATAGATAATATTTCCAATGAATAGTTTATAAAGAAACACTTCAAATAAATAAACTAAAAAATATTAACAACTTGACGAAATAGTAACACTTATTTAGGTCTCTTGTTGAGTTTATTAGAACAAATTGAACTTCGGCAGTGGGGAAAAAAATAAACCATAATACATGATAAAGGAGGATACATAGAATAAGAGTAAATGACAAATTTTCTGTAACATTTTTAATTGTTTTATGGACCAATTAAAAATAAAAACATATTTTCATGGTAACATTAGGTCTCTATTAAATGTACACTTAATTACATTCCTAATGTCAGGCGTAGTCCTAAGAAATAAATTAGGCCAATCATGAAATGTTTGAACTTACCGCATGCATATGGAGAAAGATTACCCTTATATATGACCCATGAAATTATTTAAAGTCTTAACAAGTGCTCAACTTAAAATTACAACTAGAAAACCTAATTCCTTGAACAAAAACAATGCGCAATTGTGGTTAGCACATAGCAGCAGTATTATTGAAAATCCTTCTACAAATTTTTTTAGTGTGTTAATTTAAATTCAATTTGTAGTTAGGCTTGTCTATATCAGCAAACAAATTTGAGATCGTTGTGGTATTGTCTATATGTCGATATCAATGTTTATGTACATAGAATTGATATTATAAAATGAAAAGAAAAACTAAAAGAGATATTACACATATGATAAAGACTTAATAATGGTTGGAATAGGAATTGCTTAGAGTTATTAGTAATTGTAAAGTACGTAGTTATTAAATTTAGAGAAAGTTTATCATACTATTACACTTAAAGATATTATATGGCAATGAATAGTGAGAAAAAAATTGGGATATTATAAATGAGGATCTTGGATTGCCATCATTAGAAGCAAAAGGCAAGATCTCTAGATCAACCTAGTGAGGTAGTGTAGTAATGCTGACCTGATTGAACAAAATGCTTTGAAGTGCTTGAACCCAAGGAATCTCTAAGCCTACTCCATTGAGAGGTTCAATGTAGATGCCGAACTTAGTGATGCCCACAATTTGGACAAGAGAGTACCCAACAGGTACGGGAGATGGCACAACCATAGGATTCATTGGGTTGTCAACCATGTATTGGCCCACCATAGGCTGATCCAATACCAATTCGATACCATGGGCCTGAAGATGTTGGGCAGGCCCAATACCACTCAGCATCAGTATCTGTGGGCTTCCAAGTGCACCTGCTGACAATATTATCTCACCCTTCTCTTTCAAGTATGCTTGGTGTGTGATTCCATTCTTGTCTTTGAATGTTACTCCGTAGGCTTGTGGCCTCCTACTTTTGGTGCCTGAAACTTAACATTTTTTTGTTGCCATGTTAATGATAAAACTATTCTCGAGGTACCTTTTCTCTTGGTATTTGTTTAACTACTTTGTCGAGTTCTAAATATAAGAGCGAGTTAATAGATTTAACTTAAATTTATATGTAAACTTTCAATTCATTTTGTCTTAAATTCATATTTTTTTAAACTATCCATGTTAATTGTATATATTAAATATGATGTCAAAATAAATTGCACATATTAAATGAAGGTTTCTATATGGCGGTATATTGGAAAAACCAATACACATTTTCTTTTTGTACTATTTGTGAATTAGTTATATAATGTTACATTTAGGATGAGAGAAGGAGTATGTATATCAACTTACTATTTGAATATCAGCGACTAAGATAATTTTTAGGAGGGTGGGTGCATTTTTCAGGACAATGAAAATGGAAAGGGAGGGGAGAGTGAGGAGACCTTCATGGAAAGGTTTTTTTAGACTATAAATATGTTTGTGTAAGGAGAAATCATATTTCACTGCTATGAAAAAGCATATACTGAACCGTTACTTTTTGCCTATACTTAACGGTTTTGAACCGTCAAATAAAGATGTGTCAAACATTTTTAGAGTCAAATATTTGATGGTTTGTAACCCTCAAATATATAATTACATATTTAACAGTTCTAACCCAAAAAATAATCATGTATTGATGCTTTGGTAAGGCCATGTATAGTTAATATACTTGATAGTTGCTCAGTAAAACCATTAAATAAACGTATGAAAATATTTAAGTTTATTGATAATAAACTTAAAGTATTGTTGTCTTATTTTCTTTCAAAATTAGGAGCTGTTTTTAAGCAACCCCTATTTTGAAAATACAGTCAAAACACACAAACCATTTACAACAAAACAAAACCAAGAACAAAAAAATTATAACCACTAAATCACCCTAGTACAACAAATAATTAAGAAACAGATACCTGTTATTAATTTACTTAAACAATAATTAACTCAAACATTTCTCACGTTTTTTTCTTTTTCACATCCTTTTTATGAGAATGTCTTTGTTAGGAACGTTACAAGCATGTGGTTGTCACATCCATTAGGGAATGGACATCATAGGAGTATCTATCACACCATTTTTTTAATGGACTTGACAAGTGGTAGATAGCTTTAGAGTATGAGGTGATAAATCTTCAAATGTTAGATATTGTGTGAGTAGAATGCCTTGTAAAAAATTCTTACTTGACAGTTTTACAGTTATAACCGTCAAGTATTATAGCCTTTACTTGACGGTTCCATAAGTATAAATAATCAATTGAGAAAAATAAAAATGGCAAAAAAAAATGATAGCTGTTTCTTAAGAAATGTCGAGTATAGTGGATTTTTTTAAAAAATTTGTTGGGCTCCTAGTGCCAAAATAATTACAAATTTTTACAACAAAAACCACAAAAGCATTAAAAAAATAGTTAGTTTTCAAAGGAGAAAGATGAAACATGATCATGATCAACATAATTCTCATCGAGAATGAGCCTGGCCTTCATCTTCTTCTGACTAAAAAGATATGTGGACATCCTCCTCATGGCATGATCCATGCGTTTTATGTGCCGCATTGAGGACGAAGAGGGGGATGAGGTCAAAATTGGGCATATCTCTAATGGTGTTTCACCAAACACCATGTTGATTAATATTAGTAATGGGAAGCTCAACCCGCCAATTTGCCAAATTATGGTTGGCTCAGCCTAGCATTTTGCTAGCTCATTGAGGGGGCGGCTCTTTCAGCGCGGGGTTGGTTAACCACCTCGGTTGACCCGCTTTTGTTTTTAAATTTAAAATAATATGATATATGTATTTTTATTTTATTTTTTTACATTTTTTCATCCCAATAATTTTTAGAAAAAAAAAAGTAAAAATAAAATTTTATTTTTTAAGATAAACAACACATAATATATTTAAAGATATCATAAATATTTTATTTGTTAATGTCAACTATATATAATATTATATTTAAAATTACAATAAAACATTAATATTTATATATTTTTAAATTATAATAAGATGTAGTAAGATAATATTATTTTTCGGACCAAAATAAAATAATATTATATGATGAAATTTTTTTAATTATATTAAATTTTATTTTTTTATAAATTATTTTTTTGGCTGGTTGGTAGACTTTTACCATCCGTTTGGGAGGGTCTCTTTCAACTCTTCCCATTCAACCCATGGGTTAAAAGGGCTGACCCCATTTCTCATTACTAATTGAGATAAGGAGGGTGTGGATGAAGGATGTACAAAAGAACAAATGCAAAAGAGGAGTTTAAATAGAGTGGAAGTGATTGGCAAAAAAAACAAAAAACAAAAAGAAAAAGAGTGGAAGTGACGTCTTCGAACATCATTTCATGCCTTGGAAGTTGAAGACGAGTAGTTGCCCGCAACAATAGGTAACAAAAGGGTACTTGTTTAACATGCCAAAAGAGATATAGAGAATGTGAAAGAGGGAAGATGTAACTTTTAAAGGGTTAGATTTGATGGTTGGTACAATGAATTGTTAAATAAAAGATACTTTTACTAATTGGTTTGCAAAGAACCATCAAATATAGTTTTCAATTTTTTTTAAATAAAATATGAAAACAAAATGTAAAGGTTAGTGTATTTAACTATCAAGTATTTGTAAAACATACTTAAAGGTTAGTAGTATAACTGATAAATATTAGTTTGCATGAACTCTATCTCTCTATATCTGACAATACATACTTCTTATAGCAAACAAGTATTGAGGATCATATGTCACAAAATTTGTAGTAGTGTTTTTTTTTAATTGGAAGTTTGGTAGGAAACGATCAAGAAGGAAATGAAAGAGGTCAAAGTGACCAAATGAAAAAGTTGAGTTTTGAAAATCATGAGTATTAGAAATAATATTTAAACTGTTATATAAAATAATGCTTATTGTTTTAAAAGAATTAGAAATTGTAATATTTCAAATCAAGAAAAGGGGAAAAATAGTCACAACGCATAATAATTTAGGGCAAAATTGACCATACATTTTATTTTTAGAGTTAGTAAACACCCTAATTCACTCTAATAAATATACTCCCTTATATTCTTAATACAATAACTATTTCACTAATTAAGTACATTACAAAATAATATAAATTGGCTAATTGATGTCCATTTATAAATTATGTAAATTAGTTTGGAGAAAAATAATAAATATAGGAAATAATATGATTTGGAATCTTATATTTTAGACTAAACTCAACCCCTCCAAATGCCTTATAGTATTAAAAACTTAGGTGCATGTATGGATGGAAGAGCTTTCAAAACTCATAAATTGGAACTAAACATATTAAATTAAAGAATTAATTCTCTATCTTTGTATTATTTTTGGAAAGTCAATCCATAGCAAGCATGATGTATATAATATTAACAACAAAGTTCATGTATTTTGCAATGTGAAAAGTACTACGATATTCAATACCAAAACAAGAACAAAGCACAAGTGGAAGAATCATGTTGATTACCTGAAATGTCCCGAAACAAAATCTTGTGCACAGTGGCATGAAGGTATACAGAAATAGAGTTGGGATTAGCATAAGTTAACAAATCAGCAGCAGTATGCCTATCACCCTTATCATCAAAAATAGTGCCTCCAACCTTAGTCCCATTCAGATGATCAAAGGTAAAACCATTATAAGGCAACACCCCCACTTCCTTCAACCCATCTCTCACCGCCGACTGCCACTGCCTCACCGTCGGCTCAAACACCAGCACCTTCTCTACCCACTCATACGACTCCTTCACCAACCCTTCCTCCAAGCTCGCTTCCCTCACAAATCTGGGATCGGCTCGTGAGTAAAACCCACCATTTATTACCGATGAGCCGCCTAGCGCCCGACCTCGGGCATTGAGAACACCGTCGGTTGAAGTGAACTGTTGGGCGAAGGAAGACGGGGTGGTGTCTGTGAGGGAATTAAGGAAATTTTTTATGTTAATTTTGTCAGGATGGATGTAGGGTGAGCCTCCTCGTTCAAGGACTAGTACATTGGCTCCTTGTGACAGTGTTGCTGCTAAGGGACACCCGCATGTTCCTCCTCCGATCACTATGTAGTCATATTGTGACACTTCTGGTGCAGTCTTTGCTTCTTTGATGAACGTGAGATCTGGGACTACATGTATGTATTTACATAGAAAGGATCGTATATAGGTAAAAAATTCAATGATTGCTAAAAATGAAAAATACCACTCACACACACTGAGAATAAAACTCAATGATATATATTTTCTTAAACAAGATGACAGCAGAATAAAAGCTCATTTTGACATAATTTACTTGTTGAAATAGGCGTACCCTTTTGAGAGCAAGAGATCAAGGTATTAAAGAACAAGAGGCTTCCAGCAAGAAATGACCAAATGATCCGTTGCAGCAACCTCCAACCCATTCTCTAAGGATGATGTATGTCTTGTCTTCTCAAAAGGTTGAGGAAGCTAAGCAATCTATAATACTCCTTCACCGCTATTTAATGTAATAATTAATTAGAGTTGATATTGAATCTACACCTAAAACCTATTTAATTTTTAATTTTTTCAACTTTTCCCCAAAATACCATGTTTGGTGCTCTCTCAACAGTAATTAAGTAAGAGAGAGACAGATGGAATTAAAAAAAATAATTAAGGTGTTTTAGGGGGAAAACATGCTACATTATGAGTACCTTTTCTCCCTTCCACAGAGATCCACATAACAATAAAAATGCGGGCGCGCGTGTGTAATAGCCAGTGCTTCAGAGAATTGACGACGTGCTACAGACATTTTGCAGTTCTTATTGTATTAAGACACTTAACTACGGTGTTCGTCCTATTATCGCACTGTCCAAATTAAGCACAAACGTTTAATATGTTTTATTTTTATATTCTTAATAAATACATGATTTGAATTAAAAATTATTTTCTAACTGATACCTTTTAAAGAGAACTGAAATTATTACTGAAAAAAATAACGAATAAAAATTTTGAAAGATGAACAATATATCCAACTAAGATACAATGTGCATACCTCTTTTAACAGAAATTTGAATGCTAACTAGTTCATCTTGTTCTTAGAAACTAAATACTTCTACTAAATCCAAACCCCATTAATTCTAAAGATTGCTTTATTAAGGAGTAACTAGATCAATTCCAGTGGATTTCTCTACCTACTATGATGGGACTCTACTTGACCAAGTAAACCTCCCATTTAACAAGTGCCAGTTCGATCACATAAGCCATACACAATCATGTACTAGGTGCTTATGCATCATAGATCGTTTTTAATTTTATTTTTGTCTTGTCTAATTTTTATTTATAGTGATTGATTTTTAATATATTTGTCTCTCTGTTTTTTTTCCAAATTCATGTGAATTATAATTCAAGCCAAGCGGGTTCAAATGATTTTCCCTTCCAATATGCTAATATTTTGAAATAAGCTCCCACTTTAAACTTGTACTCAGAACAGCGTGCAAGGCGTGAGCAACAACAAAGAAATGGAGCAAGGACTCTTCAAATCAGCAATAGGACAGCTCCCTTGTGGCAGGTACTTAAGGACTACGGACTCATCATCAAGCTCTTTATCAGGTGTCAAAAGTATGAAATTTAAGTGACTTCTTGCCCAAGGAAAGTTGTCCTATGGATGCTTTAGCTTAATCTCAAAGTTTCCATGGAATAATTAGTACTTAAAACAGCTTGCAAGATCAACAACAAAGAAATGGAGTAAGACTCTTCAAACCAGCAATAGGACAGTTCTCTTGTGGCAGGTACTTAAGGACTACGGACTCATCATCAAGCTCTTTATCAGGTGTCAAAAGTATGAAATTTAAGTGACTTCTTGCCCAAGAAAAGTTGTCCTATGGATGCTTTAGCTTAATCTCAAAGTTTCCATGGATTAATTAGTACTTAAAACAGCTTGCAAGATCAACAACAAAGAAATGGAGTAAGACTCTTCAAATCAGCAATAGGACAGCTCTCTTGTGGCAGGTACTTAAGGACTACGGACTCATCATCAAGATCTTTATCAGGTGTCAAAAGTATGAAATTTAAGTGACTTCTTGCCCAAGGAAAGTTGTCCAATGGATGCTTTAGCTTAATCTCAAAGTTTCCATGGAATAATTAGTAGCCCATCAATATCAATTTTCCACATATACACGCATATGATGTGTTTCTCAAAGATTTTCGTATACATCTAGAAGATGATTTAGAGCATGTTTGGATTTAGGTTTTAGAGAATAGATTCTGTCTTGGTTTGTGTAAAAGTTATTTTGGAGAATAGCTTCTGAAAAAGCTGGAAAAAATAGATTTTTGGAAAACCATGGTTTCCACCCCCAAACCATGGTTTTGAGAGTTAAAAGCTATTATGGAGAATTTCAGTATGTTCGTCTACCAATTCTGAAACTATGGTTTGGGGTTCAGAAGCTATTCTGTATTTTTAAGACATATTTGTTAACAGTTTTTTCAAAACCTTGGTTTTCCTTCAAAATCAAAGTTTTGTTACTGTCCCAAACATGCTCTTAATGTTGTTGTGCATAGTGTTTTTAGCACAAAAGTCTTTGCCATTTTCTTCTCCATAATTTTGTCATTTTCTTCTCCATGGAATGATTGAAGGTAACTTCCTAAATGAATTTTTGACCACAAAGGCTATGTACACATAATAATTAGTAGCCCATCAATATCAATTTTCCACACATACACGCATATGATGTGTTTCTCAAAGATTTTCGTATACATCTAAAAGATAACTTAATGTTGTTATGCATAGTGTTTTTAGCAAGGTTTAAAAAACCGGACCGGGCATTAAACCGGGAGAGACAGTGGTTCAAGGGTTGATGGTTCAGATTAGGGTCAAGCCGGTTTGATCCAGCTATATTAAAATAATATTATTTAGTAAACTGTATTTTATTTTAAACAATTAATAGCTAAAACCTGGAATATTATTTTATTTTATCTATATTTTAAATTTTTAAAGTTTAATTAAATATCAGTAATAAAAATAATTGGGATAAAATAAATTAATTTTATTTTATGTCATTATGTGAAAATTTGTTTAAATAGAAAACAAAAAATTTGAAGCTAGTTTTGTTACCATGTTTTTAAAAAAAAAATTTAATGAATCATATCATCCCATTCTGATTCCATTTTTCAGTGTTTATACCTTTTAAATTTTTTTAAATAATTTTTTCTTTTAAAATAAAAGTCAAACTGGTCAAACCGTCAATCCAATGATTTAGTGGTTTAACTGGTTTAACACCGGTTTGATTGGTCTAAACCAATCACTGGTTTAACTACTCAATCGGATCGGATCAATGACATGTTCACTGATTTACGGTCTGAACCGGCCGGTTCGGTTCAGTTTTTTGGACATTGGTTTTTAACACAAAATTCTTTGCCATTTTCTTCTCCATAATTTTGTCATTTTCTTCTCCATGGAATGATTGAAGGTAACTTCCTAAATGAATTTTTGACGACAAAGGCTATATACACATAACAATTAGTAGCCCATCAATATCAATTTTCCACACATACACGCATATGATGTGTTTCTCGTTAATTTTTGTGTACATCTAAAAGATGACTTTATGTTATTGTGGATAGTGTTTTTAGCACAAAAGTCTTTGCCATTTTCTTCTCCATAATCTTTAATTAAGTCAAAATTAGTTTTTCTTTTCAAAATTGAGGCATCATATCTCATTATAAACACACAATTAATAGCTAAAAGGGGCTGTAATGGCTGTTATAGAGGTTATATGTCTCAGCTTCAGGGATGGTTATAGAGGTTCAAGCGTTGTAATTGAGTAACAACGGGAAAAAAATTGCATCACAAGTGCATTCCTAGCATATAGGAAAAAGTGGAAATTAGGTTTAACAGGCGATCTAAAAGCACTTTTATGTGTTTAATTGAAAGGATTATTATAAATAATATGTCATACTATTGATCATTTATAAATAATATACCCCTTTCATTGCTTTCTATAAGTTACAATTTTTACGAGTCCTTTATATACATTAAACTTTGGATTTATCTGAATATCTAATTTATTTTATTTTATTTTTACCTCTGATTGATTAAGCATTACCTTTTTCTATATATTCTCTCTCATTGCCTTTGTCTCATACATTCAACTATTCCTTTTTGTTTTCAACTTATTTTCTTTCTATGACTTACCCTTTATAAGTAAGGGCATATTTAAAAATTACATTTTTTTTACATATTTATTTCCGTCAACTAATTTTCACCGATTTCTTAATTTATGTAATTTAGTCATTTTTAGCTTGTATAAAGAGGAAAGGAGGTAGTATTATGTTAATTATTTTGTTGCTAATGACTTTTCATGTTTATCATGATTGATGGTTTATGATAATGTGATTTTTTTTATTTGATCAAAGGTAACACTAAACCATTTTAGACTATATCACCTTAGAGGCTTAGAACGTATAATCATGGTAATTATTCAATGTATTAGATATTAATACATTTCTCAGATTATCTTAGATGTTATATCAGGACATTTGAAGAACCATTGATTTTTAGCGCATGAAGAATTTGATTATGAATTACACCAATACATTTGTCCAGAATAAAAGCCCAACAATAAATACATCAGACAAATGCTCTTAAATATTTTTTATTATATATCTGTGGGGTGTGGATTTAGTGCCACTGGTTTCTAATTACTCAGATTGGGACGCGCCCGCGCATTAAACATTTGGCAAAGTGAAAACATAACACAATTAACAAAACAAAGGACTCATCATCATTATGAATCTTTCGATCGGCTACTCTCTATGGAGAAACCTTTCCCATAAAATCCGCTGTCCCATATACCTACACCAAGTTTCAAAGTCATCACAGATTGTTGGAATAAGGAAGTACAATGTTTGACAAAACGTTTTCATTCGATAGTGAACACCTAAAGTGTAACTTATAATGGTTACGGTGCAATCTTACCTACTTAAGTTTTGGATGATGCAAAAATAAATGTAAACCCTTAAAAATGGTGCAATTTTGGCAACTTCATTAAATTTACCAAAATGTCCGTTATAAACTTGAAGGGAGAACAGTTAGGTCACACATCCGAAAAGATATGGACGTTTGGGGCAATTTAATATAGTTGCTAAAATTGCACCACTTTAAAAGTTTGCGTCTACTTTTGCATCCTTAAAAATTTAATTTTGCTAGATGCTCATGGTTAAAATCTTCATTGCTAAAATTGCATATTAACCCAACTTATAATAATGCAAAGGGTTTTGGTCTAATTTTAGCAATTGAAGTTTTTTGTTAAGAACGTCCAATACAATTAAATTTTGAATGGCTCAATTTTAGCAATTCTGTTAAATTGGCTCAAAAGTCCATCTATTTTTTATGTTGGACCAACTTGTTTTCTCTTTAACTTTATAACGGACATTCGGCCTAATTTAACAAAGTTGCTATAATTGTATCATTTGTAAAAGATTGTATCTACTTTTGCATCATTTAAAACCTAATTGCGATGGAGGTTTCTAGCAAAAAACTGTGACTAAAACTGCTCATTAACCCTAATGTAAATTTACTTAGCTACATACGTACCTTCCAAGCATCATAACAGTGGCTTGAGGATTGGTCCCAGGTGAGGCAGAAAAGGTAGAACCATCAATCACTCTCAAAGAATCCACACCCATGACCTTATAATCTTGATCAACAACCTTACCAACATGGCAGCCTCCATGGTAATGCCATATTGTCATGACAGTGTCTATACAATACTGTTCCAAAGAGAAAGCAGCACTTGCATGTTTTGGCCTCAAGTTCACTGGTAAGCTCAAGACCAAGTCAATTAGAGCTTGGACAGGCATGTTCTTATATCGGAACCTTGAGAAAGATCTAGAGTTTATCACATCTATGATGGTTCTCATGCCTGCAACACAGGCCTTTAAATCTTCTGGTTCTTTGAAGTAGTTGAAGGTGACCGATGGGTTGTCGTCTGGATCAGTGGTTAAGAGATGAAGGTGACCAGTTGAGAGAGGTCCTTTTATTTTTTCAAGTATGACTCCTCCTGCCAAACTTAGGTTGGCAAAAAATTCAATGTTGTTCATCCACTTGTGCACATTTGGCCTATTGGAAAACATGGGTGGTCGGTTAGTCTGCAACAAATAAACAAGTTAATTAGCTCTCATTCTCAAAGAGAAAGTACAAGTTTCTTCAAGTGCAAGCTATCTTATTTTGTGCGAGAGAGAGAGGAGAGAGAGAGAGAGGCTAATCCATTTCAACCAGTCCTAGCATTATATGACCCATGCAATTTATTTTTGGACGGAGATGGATACAGGGGAAGAAAAATTAGAGAAGGAAATCCAATCCAATAAACTAGTGAGCCTGATTGGTTAAATGATTTAGTGGATTGGATTTTATATAAATTTTTTTTTTACATTGAGTATGACACAATATCATTTTGAGTTAAAATAATGAAAAATAATAGTCCATTAGTAACACAGTTTTGTTGGATTATATGTGGTTTATGTATAAACATTCAATTTACTTATGGACTAATACGTTTTACACGCGCGCGCCCACACACATAATGTTTTCTTGGTTATATATATATATATATGAATATGAATATATTTTATATTTTAATTGAATTAAATTTTATAATCATAATCAATTTGACTACATTTTAAACACCAACACTTAAATCATTACTTTGACTAGTTCATCGACCAATGTATTTCTGAGTACCTTGCTCTTTTCATGTGTTTTCTCCTATTTACCAAAACAAAACGAAGAAAAAAAATATTATCTATCCACTTTTATTTTCCCTTTATTGCATCTCTTCAATTTTTCCCTCCCATTTTATCTCATCCAAATAAATTCTTTAAAAGTGCTAAACTTACAACCACAAATTAGATTATGCTATATGACTAACCCGGTTGGAGACAATGTCATAAATCCTTTGAAGCCTTTGGGGCCAAGAAAGGCCCAAGTTTAAACCACTGGCAGTTTCAATGTAGGAGCCGAAATTAGTGATTCCCACTGTTTGGATGAGAGAGATTTCAACAGGAACAGGGGATGGTACTACCAAAACGTTCATGGGGTTATCAGCCATGCCTTGTCCCACCATGGGCTGATCCAACACTACTTGAATTCCATGGGCCTGAAGATGTTGGGCCGGCCCAATTCCACTCAACATTAGCATCTGTGGGCTTCCTATTGCACCTGCTGACAATATTATCTCACCCTTCTGTTTTAAGTATGCTCTATGCAAGATTCCAACTTCGTCTTTGTATATTACTCCATATGCCTGTGGCCTCCAGCTTTCTGTCCCAAAAAACATAACTTTTTGTGAGTCATATATAAGACTTAGATTAGCCGTGGTAAAAGTTAATTTTCTAATGTGATTTACAATATATGGAGTAAGCATATGAAAAAAGTTTTATATCAGTTTACATAAACATGATTTTTTTTTTATGCTAGCACAAACAGACCCTTGATCTACTCTTTAAGTTGCTTTCTGTCTTCACATTTGCCGAAGTATATCATATCATTGTTAAATGATTTCGACCTCGGTCTAATCTTGAAAAACACCAAAGCCATGAAACTGTGAAACCAAATAAAATGTTTTGATACACTCCCTCTTGTCCTAGATAGAAAATCTAATAGAAAGTTTGTTTTGATTCTAAATGTAAGATATGGGTTTATTTTTCCTCCAAAATTAAATTTATCATTTTTCCCCTAAACTCCCCTTTTTAATTACAAATATTAAGGGGTTTTTCAGTAAACAAGTAGTTTATGATGTAAATGTTAAAAGAGTAATTTATTTATTTTTTTAATTTCTTCAAAAAAAGTTAATAGTTTCTTACATTAAAGACCGAAGATAGTATATATACCTAACTTTACAAATTGTTTTAATATATGCAAATTAATGATCTCAATCCTATTTTTAGAAACAATAATATAGATGTATCAAACATGTATCATAAAGTCAAATGAAGAACTACCACACAGATAAAGGCTTAAAAATCTAGATTAATCACCTGGACTGTGCCGAAACAAAATCTTTTGCACTTTGGCATGAACATAAACAGAAATGGAGCGAGGATGAGCATAACTTAACAAATCAGCAGCAGTATGCCTATATCCCTTGTGATCGAAAATGGTGCCTCCAACTTTAGTCCCAATCAAATGATTATAGCTAAAACCATTATAAGGCAACACCCTAACTTCTCTCAATCCATCTCTCACAGCCGATTGCCACTGCCTCACCATCGGCTCAAACGCCACCATGTTCTCCACCCACTCATACGACTCCTCCGCCAGCCTCTCATCCCAACCAGCTTCTCTCACATACATGCGCTCAGCCCGCGAGTAAAACCCAGCATTTATTACCGATCCGCCTCCTAGGGCTTGTGCCCGGGCATTGAGGACACCATCCGTGGATATGAATTGCTGGGTGAAAGAAGATGGGGTTATGTCAATGAGGGAATTAACGAAATTGTTAAGGTTTATGTTGTCTGGTTTTTTGTAGGGTGAGCCTCCTCGTTCAAGAACCAGAACACTGGCTCCTTTTGAGAGTGTTGCTGCTAAAGGACAACCACATGTTCCTCCTCCTATCACTATGTAGTCATACTGTGACACCTTTGGTGCAGACCTTGCTTCTTTAATGAACGTCAAATATGGGACTGCACACACACACACACACACATATATATAGATAGTCACAAAGATATATATATATATATATATAAAGGAATGTATATCAGAAATCAAATGGCTGTTAATAATGTAAAACATATACAATATATGTATATATTCATAAAACAAGATAAAAGCTCGTTAACATAATTCACTTGCTGAAAATAGGCTTACCCTTTTGTGAGTAGGAGAAGGCACTGAAGAACAAGAGGCTTGCAGAAAGAAATGGCCAAATAAATTGCAGAGACCTCGATGCCATTTGAGGATTATCTTCTCTTCTGATGATTATTGACGACAGAACAATGGCTTTTACTTTGTTACACAGAAAATGAAGTTCTAAACTGTGCTTTTCCTTTTTATATGAAAAAGCTAGGACCTCAAGTCGATGTTTCACCACCTTTTGCACACAAATAAATTTTGTCCGTTCAACTAGATCCTCTTGGAATGTACCACCCCTACACGCAAAGATCGATTCAGCGTTCTTGAAGTTTTTTTCCCCAATGATTAATTACTTTCTTGGACTGGTCTCTCTACGTTGCCTAATAAGTTGTCACATTTATAAAAACTTGATATAACTTGTGTATGAAGAAAATGAAAGCAATTCATGCATGTAGTAATAATTAGTCCGTAACTTTTAACCGCAATAGCAAGATTAGATGGCTAAGGAATTTATTAGCTAGGATTGTTTGGTAGCTTAAAATTGCCAAATAAAATCACGTTATCCTAGTGGTCCAACTACTCAAGTTGATCCTATTAAAGGATTTTCGTTTTTCTGGTTTACAGATTACCATTTGGGTGAAGTTAAAGAACTACCTTATGCCTAGTTTGCTATGCCGGAATTGGAGGCTTAATATGAAAATGGAATTAAATTTCATGGTTTGAGCATGTTTGGTACACTCAGATGGGCATGGAAATTATTTCTAAGAAAAAAAAATGCTAAGATTTGCATTTTCATGTCTTATAATTCAATCTTGTCCCTCTCCTTCTCTATACTTCCAGAAGGGCATTTTGATCTTTTCATATAAAAAGTAGGTTTCATTTCCATGATATACCAAACGTACTTTTTAACTCTATATCCATATCCATTTCTATTTCCATTAAAATTAATTCAATCATACCAAACTGACCCTTGTAGTTTGAAACTTAATTTTTCTAATATTTATTATTTAAATTAAAATTTTTAAGAGCTTTATTGTTATTTTAATCTTTCAAAATAGTTTTAAAAAGTTAAAATTCAGAAAAATGTTATGAAAGCCTACGCGCTAACCTTGAGCTTGTATGTAAGAGTGCCAAGCTTCAAGTAAGATGTGTTGAAGGTATCAACAAGGATTAAGTTTAATTGAAGGGGCTATTTTCTCACAATATAGTAAATCAAAGTTCAAATTTTCACTGAAGATATATACATATTTAGTATCTGACAATACTTTAAACAGAATTTCCTCTAATATAAGGACATATGTGTTTAGCCACCAAAAACAAAGAGAAGATAATAATTTTAAAGTACATGTACTTTTTAAGCATAAACCTTTAAGGCCCTGGCCTATCAAGGAGTGGCGTTTTAGGCCGGGCTAACCGATAGTCATGACTCTATGTGGTGGGGCGTGAGCAAATATACAGAGTACCAATAACCTACTTCAATCATTATAAGCAAATAAGCAATAGAATGTAGCTCTATGGTGGCAGGTGGTTAAGGACTAAGGCCTATCTGGTTATTTTTTTTTGTTTTAGGTAGAGTAGCTAGCTGGCTTTTTTTTTTTTTTTAATTACAAAAGAAAGCTCAAAACCTTAAAAAGCAGTGATATTAAATCTATCGGAGAATTAAATCTCATACCATCATTAATAATCAATGCCATCAATTGGTTCAGATAAATCTCAAATAAAGAAGATTTTGTTAATCCTTTTTTGTTAGAGCATCTGTAAGTTGATTCTGTTATCTTGAGATATATTGAATCTGTACTTTCCATGAGTAGCCGAATAACTTGTGAATCTGAATGTATAACAAACTACATACTTTGTTACCATTTCCATTCATCAACATATCAATTAAGTTTTTTGCATATGATTCAAGGATAAGCCTCTTGAAACTAAGATCCCACGCAAGCAGCAAGCCCTTGTAAACAACCCATTTCTCAGCTTCAAATGTAACACCTCTCTTCCTTACTTTTATGAGCAATGAAGACCATCATCAGACCTATTTTACAATGTCTAGAATTAGTGTACTAAATAAAATTTTAAAACTTTTTTCAGATTACTATTCACTTAATAAATCTTGAAATTTTAACCAACTTTGAAAAATCATAACTAATTCTAGAAAATTTAAAATGAAGTGGTTTAAGTCTCTGCTTAAAGCCCATTCAATTATATATAGGGAAAAAAAAATACTCAGTTGACCATTTTCATGCTGAATCAGTACAGAATAACTTGTGAAAAACTACTATTCATTTGGTCATTTTTTCAATTTTTCATATTTTTTCTCAAATTTTGGAAATGCATAACTTCCTTTGTACACATTCAATTTAGGCAAACTATAACTCATTTTAAAGCTTGGAACATGTGTTATTTAACTGGAAATTTTCATGCCCTTTTGACCTCATTTGCTCTATTTTCATCTCACCTAAACATATGAATTTATTAAGGGTGTTAAACCTCTTTTTATCACTTTTAACATACTTTTCTTACCAATATATATATATATATATATGTGCATGCATCTCAACTTCATAGTTATTTTACATAACTAACATAATGACATACCATCCACAATATGCACATCAAGTTGAGATTTGACAAACAAAGTTCCAAATCATAACTTTACCATACAAGATAAACTTTGGCCTTAGGATCATGTAACCATAACATCTTGAAGACATTTCTCCACCTTTTAAACTTTCCTTCCCTCCTTTTCATTTGGTTGATCTTTGGTATAGAGGGTTATATTTTTTTTGAAAGAATGAGAGTTTTTGGAAATATCAATAGCAAATACTAATAACAAACACATTAACATGCATGATCACTATCAATGATTCTAACTAGCCATGAATATGAACATACCTTACTACATGCAACTAATTCAAAACTTGCACATGGCTAAGGCATAAAATAAGTAAGGATTTACATATTCAAACATCATATATCTCAACTATAGCAATCATCATGGCAAACAATCATAAATAACAATCAATAACAACATTCATGTATAAGTTAGTAAATTTTCTTCCTTTTCAACTTGACTTTGCTTGTACTTAGGCTTCTCTTTTCCCTTGCTCTTGGTAGGCTCCCTTGCTATTTTTAATGCCTACACAACATTATAATGAATTTATTATCAATACCTATCCATTGACATGAATTTTAACAACTCAAACTTAATTCCCTTCTTCACTTGCAACTAGAGTTCCTTAAACTCTAACTATTCTATTTTAAATTCTAATGTTTCCAAACTTAGTTTCTCCTTATACCTAACACAATTATATGAGATTATTCGAAGGATTAGAATGTTTTAATGAAATGAAGCAAGTTGTGCTTATGCATTAACCATTTAGTGGAATATCTTATAAGTGCTTACACGCTAGTCATTTGGACCTACGAGTCTGTGCCTCATTATTCATAAATTCTTGTACTTATTTTATTACTCAAACTCGTTAACAATTGATAATAATTATATTTGAGAGTAACTAGAGCTTTGTGTCTTTCAAAACACAACTCTATGAGTCAAGATAATATCTCAGTCAATGGCACAATCATTAATCCATTTTTCTTTTGTGAAAATTCTCCAACATGTTAACCTCAAAGTTTAACATGTTATCTTCTCCAAGTGAAACTTTCTAATATTTTTAACTTGTTAACTTCCGGTTGTAGCATGAGTATCAATTTTTGACATGTTTCAAAAATGAGATTTCATATTTTCAAAACCTCAATTTCATAATGCATTATGATTTGAAAGAATACCTCATTTGAAATAAAATGCATATTCCATTATCCAACAACGCTAACTTTTCTTCATTCATACTTTATCATTTCATAAAGTCAGCCTGAATGAAATTACTTTCAAAAGAACTACTTGAGCAAAATTTCAGTGAGAGAAATAAAATAAACTGATTCGTGTCACCAACAGTGAAGAGAGATTGAAAGATGGAATTACTGCCTTTGACACAAGAAGTAAATTGATTAATTTGGATTGAACAGAGGTACAACAAAGTGTGATGATAGATGATTGATTAGGAGGGAGGAGAGGAACAGAGTGATTTCAGTGTGCTTCTATATGCGTGAGTCCTTTCTAATGGAAATAGAAGGAAAATAAATAGCAGATGTGTGTGGGTAATCAGACGTTGGACTGCTCTAATGTCTTTTGAAGATCCGGGGATCGTGGTCACTAGATTCTTGGATCCTAATTGCCTGGTCTAACGTCCGCATGGTGCTGACGACAGATCTAGGTAGGAGGATGGGCTCCATGAGTCATCCAGGCATCCAGTTGTTAGACTTTGGTCGTGGGCACACGTGCTCCCGAGGTACTTGGATGCTGGAGATTGATAATGGATCATGCCATGGGCTGGAGTCATTTGCTGGGCATGGACTGATCTGGCCTAAGTCATTTTTTGGGCATACAATAATCACCTACTCTTTCTATCCATGGCACTTAGACGAGAAGAGTATGAAGCAAGCTGTCACTTCATCCAGGTTAGGTGTAAGTGACGGTTCGCTCTTGTTAGTGATATGACATCATCCGGAATGTTCGTAGCCATTAAGATTTGACAGTTGGGTTAAAATAGGCATGTTCTTTGAGGGCGCAATGCTGGGGCGCGGTGTTTGCAAATGGGAAGGTGTCTTTCCCATAACTTCTAACCCTTCGTCTTCTACGTTTTGTCTTCTGACTCTTCATTTTCCTTTCTTTTTCATTTTCTTGTGTTCTTGGCCTGTTGAATCTCATTTAGACCTCACCCTTTGAATCTTTCTAAGTAGTTTTTTGCGGTTATGTCTAGCACTCCTACTGATTCTAATGCATTAGCGAGGAGTGCCTCAATCTGCCCTAGTTCTCCAGCAGATAGTTCACCTACTCCCTCTCTCAATATTGGTTTCAAGGAGGAGAAAGTTTGATAGGCCCTAGTATGTGCCTCTAAGGGGATCATGGTGTCTCAAACCGCCACTCTTCAATCTTGCTTGTCCGAGGCCAAATTCACTAGCATTCATAGCAACTTTGCCATGCTGGCCATGATAGAGCTGAGGGTTTCGATGGCTAGCGAATCCGCAAGCATGCCCATCCCAGGGTGGACGAGCCTGTTCGTTGAGGTCTTTGCTATAGCCTCCTCTGATGTGTGCCTTATGTCATTATTTTGACATGGTGCCCTCTCAGCCGGTGCCTCATTTTTGGCAAGTAGTGGTGTCTCTGGAGATTTTTAGTCGAGGGAGGAAAAACCTTCGGTTTATCATAGCCGACTTACTGACGTCCTACTGCCCAGCCAAGAAAAAAGATGGGTTCTTTACCTTGACCCCCCTTCCATACTCCACACCTCTGATCTTAGGGGACCCCATAAACGATAAGGGCTGGGGCCACCGCTGGGTTTTTGTGTGGTCCCACCAACTAGTCGCTGATGGCCAACCTCTTCGTTCCTTGTATAATACCCAAGGAAAATTTCCATTTTGTGCTTTGATCATGTTCTCTTCCTGCTTTACTTATGTTGAAATCTCATCTTTCTTTTTTGCAACCTCCCCTTGCAAGGAAAAACTAGCGAGGGTTGACGACAGGAAGCTTCAAATTATTCTAGGAGTGTCCAAGGAGGAGAGGAACTTCCACCTTCTCCTGAACCTTGCAAAAGCCTCCCCACAGTAAGCTCTCACTACTTGTTGCCCTGCTTGCGCTAGGATTTGATTGTGTGAGGTAATAATGACCGTGCATTTTGTTGGTAGTCCGTGTTGCCATGAAGAGCAAGCATATGCCTGTTAAGGCCAGAATCTCAGCCCCCCTCTAGTCCAAGGACATTAAAGCCCACCTCCATCTAATGGAGGTCAAACCGAGGACAAGGTCCTCTCTTCCTACCTTCATTGTCTCTGCCACTCCTATGACACCCAGTGCTGTCATAGACTTGTCTGCCTCTTCCCCTGTTTCCAAGAGGTCCCCCGTCTATGCCTCCCCCACCATACCTACAGATCCCAAAGGCAAGGTCATGGTTGAGCTGTCAGGTGAGGCCCCAGTTGAGTCTGGTAAGAGGAGAAGGGTGGAGGACACTGGGGCAAGTGCACCTGTCATGGTGGAGTTCCTGCGAACATGACTTTGCTCATAGATGCATCCTCTGCTATCCCCCTCCTTCTTCTTGTGCTTTCGAATCAAGACCGTGGAGCTATGTTCGCCCTTGGTGAGAAGGCTAGGGATACGACCCTAGCTTGGTTGATACAGGTATGCGACACTTGCCTTTACGGTAGTATTTATATGCCTTTTCTGAGATAACCATGTGTGTAATGTGTCGTAGGGTCTGATAGGCAACTACTTCCTTGCTTAGGAGCATGGTCATCTAGCCAGGGTAATGAAGGAAAGAGATAGGCTTCATGAAGAGGTAGCCTTTGAGGAAGTGACGGTCATTGGCGTTCGCAGCCTCATGCATGCCTAGAAAGAGGCCTTGGCTGTAGTTGACCAAACTGTGCAGTGGGCTAAGAAGGATGTGAGAGAACTCTGGGAGGAGGTGGACCGCTTAGTCCTCGACAATGATGTGCTAACCATGGAGAATGGGGCCCTCAAGGAGGACGTCAAGGCTGTGGAGACTAAGGCATATATACACATAAGGGCATAAGCATACGTACAAGGCCACCTTACCTAAGAGCCTGACCCTTTTGAGGACGTGTGCAAGGTCACTAGGGATGGCAACTGGCATCCATGCTGAAAAGGGGGCAACGACTCTAGAGGAACGTGAGGAGGAGTCAATGGCAGTAGCTCCTACCCTAAAGGGCAATGCGGACGTGGCTAATCCTGGGGCCTGTTACTTAGAATTCTTGCCTTTGTGAGGCATTTTTCAGTTGCTTGTGGCCTTTTGGATTTCATTTTTGAATTTTGACCCTGTGTGGGTTTTTGGATGTTACAAGGTCCTTTGCGACCATTTTGAATTTTAGTCTAAATTATGTGCCAGGCCATCATGCCTGTTTACTTTGCATGTCGAGCATTGTGCTTTTACTTTGATGACAAGTCGTAGTCACCTAGTTTAACATGTCGTCGTCATTGATGTAGGGTAGCTAGGGTCAGACTTAGTGTGTTTGATAAAAGTGCTAACTTAACTATTCAGTCGATTAGCAACGTATGGTTGCATTGACAATGTAATTATTGTTGAGGCCGTCTAGACCCGTAAGAGTGAGTGTGAGACAGAGCGTCGCGTCAAGTAAGACATTTAGCGTCAAAGGCGTGGCACTTGTGACTGCTCTAGTCTTAAGATATAAGATGACAATGCATGTTTTATTAAGTAAGATCTGTGACCTAAATTGCATAAAGGGTGGAACCATGGCCGTTTGACAAGAGGGGACGTGACGATGTTGTCTTGTCGCTATATACATGAGTGGTATGGAGGCTTAAGTGATGAAAGCTAACGTGGGGTTTAAGTGACTAGACTCAAATGTTTCATTAAGGTCGTGCACCTTGTATATATGGGAAGAAGGGGACGTCAAAGCCAATTGTTAAGTGGAAGTAGAGCAAGATCATCCTGTTTATCTAAGCCAAAATCTTGTTAGGTCATTATGACCTGCCTTTTGTGAGCGAAGGGTGGCGTCCAAGGCAAAATCTTGTTAGGTTATTGGACTTGTCTTTGATCTCATCTGAGGTGGTGCAGGGACTCATTGACTGATAAGGTCTGTTGGACCATCACTTAGTAGGGAGGATACTGCCAATGGCGTTAGTGTCTGATCAGCCTTATCAACAAGTAAATTGGCATCTTGTCTAGCCATTCTACCCTATTAGACAAAATATTCGTTGTTAGGGCTAGTCGTCGTTGGCTAGCTAGGCTCTATCCCCTGGTGTGGTCCCTGCACTCAATTTCATGTATCTCCCTCAACACAAACTTAGCCTTTTGGGGTCTAACACATCTGAGAAGGGGGCCTGTGTATAACCGTTTGTAGAGTTGGTTGTCCATGATGCAAAACTTGACTGCTTGGAATTTAGTCCTCCAAGCCTCATTCTTATCTTCGGACACGGTGCCTTCCTGTAAGTATTTAACCAGGGGGTTTGGCTGTCCCACGTCCAATTATTAGATAGAGTGTTACTTGGTCTCTACTGGATGGCTGGGAACTGTAGGTGTATCACTAGATAAACTCAACCTCCCCGGTCGCCATGGACGATCCAAGACTTGCTAGGGCATCGACTTCCTGGTTGTCTTCTCAATTGATCTGAGTAATACAAAACACATCAAAGTTGCCTGCTAGGTTGTTAGCCAGCTTGTGGTAGGCCTGCACCAGGGCATCCTTTATCTAATAGGTTCTGTCGATCTATCGAGCGACCAACTGTGAATCACACCTGACCTCCAGCTTGGTCATGCCGATCTCAAGAGCCAATTACAAACCAACGATAAGGGCCTCTTACTCAGCTTCGTTGTTCATGGCCTTAAACTTGCAGTGCATGTACTGTCGCATGGTTAGATCGTCCAAGGACTTCAATATGATGCCCAGCCCTGTGCCTTTGACATTGGATGCTCCATCCTGTGCAACATCCATTCCCCCAATCACAAAGACCGTCCACACCTAAGGCTTCCTTATTAGCCTATACTCGTAGGTCGAGAGTGAAATATTCTATGAAGTCTGATAGGGCCTGGGATTTGATCGCAATCCATGGATAGAAGGTGATGTCAAATTCACTCAACTCGATGGACCATTTGAATAATTTGCCAGAGAGGTTTGGTTTGTGGAGAATGTTCTGGAGGGGGTAAGATAACACAACAGTGATGGGGTGACACTGGAAACATAGTTGCAGTGTCTTAGGCGTGAACACAAGGGAAAGCGCCAGATTTTCCAACTGAGACTATCAGGTCTCAGCATCCAGAAGGGTCTTGCTGGTGTAGTAAACCGGATGCTACCTGCCTTGGTCCTCTTTTACCAGGACGGCACTAACAGCTTTAGCCAAAGCTAACAGGTAGAGAAAGAGGACTTCACCAGGAGAAGGCTTGCACAAAAGCGGGCAATTGGTCAGGTACTGCTTTAGTCCCTGTAATGCAACCTTGCACTCATTGCTCCACTCGAACGTCTTGTTTTTATAAAGGGCGTCAAAAAACGAATGACACTTCTCAAATGACCAGGAGATAAACCGGTTGAGAGTTGCTATGCGGCCGATCAGTCGCTGGACGTCACAGACGTAAGTGGGTAAGGGAGGATTAGAATGGTAGTGATTTGTGTCAGGTGTGCCTCAATTCCCTGTTGTGAAACAAGGTACCTAAGGAACTGTCCAAATGTCACCTCAAAGAAACATTTCTCAGGATTAAGCTTTATGTTGTATTTTCACAACAGGGAGAAGGCCTGGTTAAGGAACATCACATGGTTATCCACCTTCAAAGACTTGATGAGCATGTCATCGATGTATACTTCCATTGTCTTCCCAGGTGTTCATCGAACATACAGTTGATCAACCTTTGATAAGTAGCAACTGCATTCTTTAAACCAAAAGACATTATCTTGTAACAGTAAATGCCACGTTCAATTATAAAAGGCTGTTTTCTCCTTACCGTCAAGATGCATCATAATCTAGTTGTACCCAGAAAAAGCATCCATGAAAGTTAGTGGCTCATGACCGGACGTGGCATCAACCAATGAATCAATATGTGAAAGAGGAAAAGTATCTTTCAATCATGCTTTATTCAGGTAAGTGAAATCAATGCACACCTGATGTTTGTCATTCTTTTTTGGGATGACAATGACAATGGCTTACTAGTCAGGGTAGTGCATATCTCAGATAAACCCTATGTTGATTAGCTTTGGGACTTCATCATTGATGATTTGGTTCCTCTCCAGAGCAAACCTCTATCGTTTTTGCTTGACGGGGTTATGTGATGGGCCCACGTTCATCTTGTGGGTTGCGATGCTAGGGTCTATCCTCATCATATCTACATGGGACCAAGCAAAGTAGTCACTGTTACAGGAGAAAAAGGTTAAGAGCTTACCTCGTAGGGCTGGTGATAGGTCCGAGCTGAGATGGATTGTGTCGTCAGGTTTGCCGTCGTCCAGCGTGACGGCCTCCAACTCCTCCTCGGTCGAGGTATCTTTCCTGTCGTCGATCACCAACTACTATGATTGCAAGGCCGCCACATCTTTGGAGGACTTTAGCGAAGCTTGGTAGCATTCTCTTGACATTTTTAGTCTCCTTCTATCCGTTGGATCCCCCAGGGTGTGTAGAACTTGACCACCTGGTGGAGAGTGGAAGGAACGACATTCATTTGATGGATCCAAGGTCTTCTCAGTAGGTCCTTATAGGCTGATGAGTAGTCTATAACTTGGTATTTGATAGGGATGTTGAGCCCGGCTACAATGATTAGAAGGGTTATCTTCTACATGGTCCTATCAGGTGCCCCGTTGCCTAACACAAGCCAGAGGGAGCCTATATGATTTGGGACTCCACCCCTGTCTCCCTAATGGCATTCATGTATACTATGTTAACAGAGCTCTCTGGGTCCACCAGTATGTGTTTGCTGTCGAAGTTCCCAAGGAAGATGGAGATAACCAATGCGTCGTCATGTGGATAGTCCACACGGGCAATCTCTTCTCTAGAGAAAGTGATTTATCTATACTCTGAGGGTACAACAGAGGAGTTCGATGATCGGTCATTGGAGAGTACCCTAGTATGTCGTTTGGCTGCCAAGTATGTACATCCACTCATTTTTTATCCCCCTATGATGCTATTTATGGTCCTCACATTCCTAGGGGGTCTTCTGGTGTCAGGATCAAGGCTGTCGTGTCCTTTTTATGTTCAAGCCACCCTTCTTTAGTAGATGGGAGAGGCATCCTCTCCTCAATTGCTCAGCAACCTCCAATTGTAATGCAATGCAATCAACGGTGCGATGCCTATGGTCATCATAGAAGTCACACCATTTTGACTTATCCCGCTGGTTTATGGGCTTCTTAATCTTAGGAGGCCACTTGACCCTGTCATTGACGCTGGCCAGAGCCTAGACAAGTTCTTTGACACTGACTGCAAAGTTGTATTCCTTTAGTCTTGGGTGTTGTGTCTTGTTGGTTGCTCTAGTAGGTTTATCTGAGCTCCTTCTGTCAGTCGCGTTACTAGGGTAAGGCTCAGCCCTCTAACCTCTATTGGGGTGAGCGGGGTTTCCTGTTGCATCCTTCGTTGTGTTCATCGTTAGAGGATTAGTACCTCCTGTCATTGACCTTGTCCTTCTCCCATTTGATTTGGGCCTAGGCTCGAGCCAGGACATCCTCCATAATGCTACATGTGTACTTCGTTAACTCTTTGTACAAGTATAAGTCAAGCAACAAACCCTTCCTAAAGTCTGATATCACCCTCGTCATGTCGCAGTTGGAGGTATGCACCTTCTCATGGTTGAACCTGCTTATGAAGTCTCGAAGGGACTCCCCACATTGCTGGACGACCTTATACAAGTCATTGGGTTGCTTGCATAGCTTACAACTACTAGAGAATTGTTGAACGAATGTGTCATTGAGATTAACGAACAACACAATGAATTGGGATGGTAAAGATGTAAAACACTCCATCATAGAGCCTAAAAGACTAGATCCGAAACCCTTTCACATGCATGCTTCCCTTAACTCTTGCAAGATTGCAACGGTATGCATGTGTTGCCTCTAGTGCGCCTTATGATTGTCCAGGTCTGTGGTCCCATCATAAAGCTAGATGTGTGGAAGTCTGAACTTCTTTGGCATGTTTACTAGGGCTATCTCGTCGATAAAGGGCGAATTGACGAAGCTGCCAGGTTGGCTCCTCTTTAAGGGGGTCGACATGCCAGGGATCCTCTTTACGATGGCCTCTAGCTCCTACAGTTTCTTCAACCCCATGGGAGGCACTGTCGTTAGGTTAGGATCAACCACGTCAGGTCATTCGTTGGGTCCTTCCCTGGCGTTGTCCACCAGTTGCATGGTGGCTTCGAATAGGCTCTCCAAGTTTTGTCAATCTAGCGTGTCTTGTCACCTCATAACCCCTGGGGGGTTGACTTGCTGTGTGATGGATAGTACAATAGCTGAGGGGTCAAATGCTGGAATTTTAGACACGTTATTACTTGGGGTCTGATCGACCGAGGGGGTGAAACCAAGGGGCGTCCCCCACAAGCGACCAGAATCAATCATGTTAGAGTTGGGTCGTTGAGACTGCTAGGTGATGAATGGGCCTAAGTTTGTGCAGCAAAGTAGCAACCTGCTCCTTTAAAACCATGTTCTCGGACTTTAGTCGATTCAGCAGCTCCTGCTGTTACACGTGACGTTCCTTCTGAGTAATGACCTTCTTGGCTTACTCTTCGATCTTGGTTGTCTACTTCTTGACCTGTTCGACCAACTTCACGATATTTGTCTTAGAGGCAATAGTCAATCGATCGACCGAGCTAGATGTTCTCCCTATCATGGTTAACAGCAATAGAAAACACAAAACAACAAAAAATGAGGGTTAAAAGTATTTGTGCATTAAATGCAGTAGTGTTTTTGAGAAAAACCATTGTTAGGTCCCCATGGTTAGCGCCAAAATTTTTGAGCAAAATTTCAGTAAGAGAAATAAAATAAACTGATTCGGGTCACCAATAGTGTAGAGAGATTGAGAGATGGAACTATTGCCTTTAACGCAAGAAGTAAATCGATTAATTGGGCTTGAATAGAGGTACAACAAAGTGTGATAATAGATGATTGATGAGAAGGAAGGAGAGGAGCAGAATGATTTCAATGTGCTTCTGTATGTGTGAGTCCCTTCTAATGGAAATAGTAGGAAAATAAATAGCGGATGTGTGCGGGTAATCGACCGTTGGGCTACTCCAACGTCTTCGAGAGATCTGGGGATCATGGTCACTAGATTCTTGGATCCTAACTGCTTGGTCCAACATCTATGTGGTGCTCCATGAGTCGTCCAGGTGTCCAGTCGTTAGACTCTGGTTGTGGGCACACGTGCTCTTGAGGTACTTGGATGCTGGGAATTGATGGTGGACCGTTCGTTGGGCTGGAGTCATTTGCTGGGTCGTGGACTGATCTGGCCCAAGTCATTTTTTTGGGCATACAAAAACCTTATGCTTTTAATAGAATTTATGGTTGATATTTTAAAAAGCATAAGTTACACCTTCAAGCCAATTTCGAGTTGATCATCATGCATGGATTTTCTACTATCTCTCTGATAATACTTGAATGCATTACATTCATATTAATAACCCTTGTTTTTTTACATAAAGTGTATTTACAAATTATCATTGATCATTAAAAACATCATCAAATTAAATATCATTTGATCTTTACCTATTATGATTCAATTACTTGAATTTAATACATTGGGTAACATTATATTTTTGGTCCATGTTTTGTTGATAATACTTCAAAAACTTTTTTGATCTAATTGGATAATAGCATAAGAGGTGTTCTTCTAACATTGTGTGGACCCATGAGAAGTTGGGTACCAAAGAATGCAATATGTATGTTTTGTAGAAACTTTGTTTCAACGTTTTAAAACAGGGATAAACAAAGAAGTGAACACTCTAAGGGGTACTTGAGTGTTAATGAAGGTATCACTGAAGCAATATGACCATCTTGAAGGAATACTCGGGCACATATGAAAGTGAGGAGTCCAAATGAAAGTTGCAGAATGATACTCAAGTACACAACCCAATACTCAAGCATCAATTATCAATATTTGATGCAATACTTGAGTAAAGGCAAGAGTACTAAGTTTTCAAGGCAATACTCGAGCACAGACATCAATTCTCGAGCACTCTTCAACAAAGTGTGAAGAAGAATACTCGAGCATGAACTCCAATACTCGAGTACAACAGGAGACTCTTCCAGTCACAACACTCAAGCATAAATAGCCATACTCGAGTATGGCTACCCTAGCACATGCAACAAAACTCAAGCAAGGATTAAAGTACAAGCACAAAAAGTAAGCACTCTAGTGCAACATCTCACACTCGAGTGAAGGTAAGGCTATTCATAATTTGTGAAGCCACGATACACGAGTATGCAAGAATAACACTCAAGTACATGTATTGTATTTTTTTAAGTTTTGTCTCTTGACACTCGATTGTTCAAATCAACATTCGAGTGTTTGTGTACTCTGAGCATATTTTTCCCCCAAATTACTCTTGACTTCTTATTCAAGCATGTAAGTTATATATATGCTTTATTTAAAAGAAAAACATATCATGAGTCAAAATATTAGTTGGTCATCATTGTTGTTAAAATGCATTAATTAAGGGGAAGCTTCACATTCACATGTGTATTATATCTCAAAAGCTCATCTCCTATTTTTTGATCTTCCGTACTCACTATTATTTGATTAGTTTTGATGATTTATTGCTATTATGATTTCATATTTGATTATGTTAATCATTATCCTTCCAAGAAAGAATTCAAAACTATGATAGGAGAATTATTGATACAAAAGGAAATCCTTGTTGGACTACAAGAATTGTCAATTTTGAAAGGGAGCTAAACTGAAATATCAATAGAGGATGCTCTAGCATAGCAAGAGACGAAGGTAACATACTTCATTAATCAATTTATCAGATTGCCACTTCTAAATATAATGAGCATTTCTAAACCCTCTCTTTATATTTTGTGATCGGTTTACATTTTTTAAAAAAAAATGAATTTGCATTATCATTAAGTTTTGAAAATAATTGTTTTACCTCTATAAATTGCTTTGAAAATTGATTTTATAAAATAGGGGGAAAGATAGCAAATACCTCTGTACTTTGTTTGAAATATTAAATATCTCTGTAGATTATTGGAAACTTAATTGGCAGTCAGAGATAGGGAAACACATCTCATATTTTGACACATATTTCAAACTTTTTGCTGATGTCAAATAGGGAGAGACATAGTCATGAAAAATTATGTTGCATCATATTTGCTTTTATATTCGTACAAATTTTCATGAAAGATTTGTCATCATAAAAAAGGGGGAGAATGTTATATATGATTAGTCTTGATTATATCAAATATAAAAGAACAAAAAATTTGTATAATGTATATTGACTAACTACTATATTTAATGTGAATTTCTTATGTAGTTTAGTCAATGAAAGGAAAGAAGTTGTCTGAGTTTAATTGTGGAGAATGATGAAGAAGCAGGAAGATCTTGTAAAATAAAATGAGAACATCAAGATTCAAGTTTTTAGATTTGGAATTGGAGAATGATGTGGTTAAATAACTCATTTTGAAGGTTAAAATGTTTCAAATAGATGTTATATCATCATACATTGAGTTACCCTTTATCTAAGCTTTATGTGGACGTTCATAACTGATTCTTGAAGACAATACTTGAGTACTGCCTCAAACACCCGAGTATGATAAGTTTTTGGAGTTTTCTGAAGCAACACTTGAAGCAATACTCAAGTGCAAATTCAAGTATTTGGATTATTGAGCTAATACTCGAGTATCGACCTCCTTTTTCAACTCTGCTTCACTTTTAGCTCAAAATATGTACACTATTTTAACCATATCTCTCAAACCATAAGTTTGATTGATGTGAAACTAGTTTCATATGAAGCTACTCAAAATGAGGTTCATAGACACCAAGAACAATGTCAAAGCATTTTATATGAAGGAGATATGAATTTCTAAATATGGTGGTTAGGTTAAACACTTCATCACTAACATTTGCTTATTGTGGCTACCATAACTTTTGAAAGACAAAGCTTTTGGAATGACTCTTTTGCATATGAAAGTAGATTCAATGGGATTAGAGATATATTATTTTTTAAGTTTGGAGTTGAATTGAGAGAGTTATGGCCATTGCAAGTTGAGCCTTGTGTTGAAATATGGAACTTGCGCGGATGCAAGTTCAAGCCATGTGTTATACTCGAGTATTGAGCTCAGAATGGTGTTTTTACACAATACTTTTAAGCATACTCAAATATGAAGAAAAGTATTCATCACAATACTCAAGATGACCACTAATACTCGAGTATCGACCTTAAAGAAGCATACTTTCAAGTGCTCTCGAGTATGAATGTAAATATTAGTATTCATAACATTACAACACCCGAGTATGGCTAACAATACTCAAGTATCAAAGTAATTTTGAAATACTTTCAAGAGCTTTCAAGTATGAATGGAAGTATTGGCATTAAAAAAACTTACAAGCACTCAAGTAATTTTGAAATGTAGTTGTGACTCCCTGTCTCCAAAAAGAAGCTCTCTAATCTCAGCCATAGTAGCTCTCCATAGGTGGTCCAAGGCATATTCCCTCATGATAAGATTTAAAGCCTGCAACAAGTCTATATACATGATTTGATCCTGGAAGCCTAATTGTTTAACAACCTCAAGGCCTATCCAGATAGCAATCAACTCTGTTTCTATGACTGAACATAGCCCCATCGATTTCTGAAAGCCCATAATCCATGTTCCGGTATGATCTCTTATGATTCCTCTACATGCTACATGGTTGTCTGGCCTTACTAATCTGTTCACATCAATTCAAATTGTAACCATTAGGGGAGGAGTTCATTTAGATTCATTGTCAGGTCCATAATGGAAAGCTCTATGTTGTAAATCATTGGTAGTGGTATACTCCATTAAAGGCCATCTTACATCTTAAGGTCCACAATAGCCAAAGTATAGTGCTAAATACTCTAGGCCAGTTATGATTGCTAAAACACCCACACCCCATGTTTCTTTTAATACTCTGGATGAGCCATACTTGCAAATTTCCATAAGAAAAAAAATCTAGAGAGATAATTAGATCTAATAACATCATTCCATATTTCTCTCGCTCTCTTACAGTCTCTAAGAATATGCAAAATGCTCTCATCTTCCTCACAGTTATAGGGACACTGACAAGAATTAGATAACCCTCTTTTAACCCTAAGTGAGTTGGTAACTAGTCTCTCATGAGAAACTTGCCATATAAAATATTTTACTTCTTTAGGAATCTGCAAATGCCATAATTGGCACCACAACTAATTTGACTGTTGGTTGGTGCAACCCACCACAAAGTCATATGCTAATTCGACAGAGAACAGACCATCCTTAGCTGGTCTCTATGAGAAAGTATCATGAGAATTACCTCTAGGAGGGGCCATCCTACTAATCATGTTAATAATCCACCAAGGTAAAATGTCCTTCCATCCTTAAAGATTCCATCGGCCACTATCGAGGATGTGGTCTCTCACCTTCTCTTGACCATCCAGACCAACCGATTGTTGAGCATAATGGATAAGGGGTCTGTCTAGAGGTGTCCATAGGTCCCACCAAAAACTTGTGTTGCTCCATTATTCACTTTCTTCCCAACTCCTTTTATAAATTGGTCTCATACTTCTATGATAGCCTTCCATTTTCATGATTCATTTCTTTTTCTTGCCACATTTGGGATGTCAACTATTCTGCATTTATATTTGGCTCTTAAGCAGTGCACCCATAAAGCTTTTGAATCGGTAATAAGACCCTAGCAGAGGTTCATGATGAACGCTTTATTCTGAGCCAGAAGATTTCTGAGTCCTAAACCACCCTCTTGTTTTTTCAAAGTCACTTTCTCCCAAGCGATCAAGTGCATCCAATGGATATCAGCATCTTGAGACTAGAGAAACTCCTAGTTATCTTTTCTAACTCTTGGAGAATCCCTTTCGGCAATATGAGAGATTGCATTTTGTAGCTTGGCAGAGCAGATTAGACTGATTTGATCAAGATAGTTCTCCCAGCTAAATTAAGATATTTACCCTTCCATGCTAATGATCTTTTGTGAGTTTACTTATGATTGGAGAGATGATATCATTAGTCACTTTGCCATGAATTAAGGGGACTCTTAAGTATTTGCCTAGATTTCCAGTTACTCCTATGCCTAGGATTTGGCTTAATTCCCTAGCCCTAATGGAATGGACATTTTTTTAGCAGAACATCTTGGATTTGTTCAAGTTCACTCGGTGTCCTAATATCTCACAAAAGCTTCGTATGATTTTCTTCATCTCTTCAATCTGAGTGGTACCTTGCATAGCTACAATCGCATAGATTGTGCATTGTATCCTCTACTCCATTATTGCAGCATTGACAAATAGAATAGGTAGATGAGCATTTACTTCTCCAAGCATTTGTGGGTAAGAAATTGTCAAATGCTATCCACATAAATACTAAGATACATTCTGCACTACCCCACTTCCATATTTTTTTATAAACAAAGCTATAAGTATTAACAGACTCTGTTTCTAACAGATAATAATCACTTTTCACAGAGAAAGAACCATTATTGGTAGCATTCCATGCAATAATGTCATAACCTGCATCAAGCATAGGGGAAGCATGTTGATTAACTTCTAAATACATTAAAGAATGATATACACTAGTGCAAAAAATGCCTTTCAAACCACACAGAAAAGGCCTTTTAAACCGCATATGGAAGCGGTTTAAATAAGACCGGTTTACAAATTAGGTACTTTTTAAACCGCACGTTGATCTATGCGGTCTAAAAAGAAGGTTTTTTAGACCGCATGTGGATCCATGTGGTCTAAAAAATACGTGCAATTTAAAAAGTTAAATTTTTAAAAAATAAATATTGGCATTTTTTAGATTCGAAAATCCAAAAAAAAATGCCTATACATTTTTTATCATTAACTAAGTTTTAATAAATCTTATAATATATTGAAAACTAAAAAAAATCAACATTATGACAAAAATATATCTTTTATTGAGGATTCATTAGGCTAAACCATACAAGCATATAACAAGACAATGCAAATTATCAGTTGTACATAATAATCCCTATAACATATTTATATACTCCTCTCAAAGGTTTTGATTAGTCAAGAAACGAATGACAACACAGGTGAGAAGAAGAAGACGAAGTAATGGTGGTGCTGGTGGCAGTAATTGGTGAAGGCATGGTGCTCCATAATTATTTGGTGTGCTTGAAGAATAGGCCAAGGAGATATGTCATTGAAGCAACTAAAAGCCAAACAGAACAGAAAAAGAAAAAATTAAAAAAAGTTTCACGCAACTATTCATTCAAATTTTGGTCTATGAGAAACACATTTATTACACTAACTCTATCTCTAATGTTCTCTTCCTCAAGCGAAAAACGCATCAAAAACTACTAACCACCTCTTATAAAAATTAAACAAAAACTCACAATAATAAAGGATATTTCCAGAAATCTACTTCGTAGTTACTCTCTCCTCCATCTTCAACTGTAGAAAACACAAACGCAAGTAAATATTTAAATAAAAACGGAAAAAGAATTTCGGAAAAAACCACTTTTAAGACAACAAAAACTCCAAATATTCCAAGCATCTTCGAAATATATTCCAGAATGCAGAGATCATGACCTGCCATTGTGATTCCACACTTCAGCAAAGCTTCTTCTAAGTAGTGAACTAGTACTTTAGATTTCCTTTCATAGCCTCCAGAAATAAAACCAGCCAATGTCTAAACAGCTAAAGAGATAATACAAAATTGAAAGAAAAAAAAACAAAAAGGGGAATAAGGAGAGAAATGAGCAAGGAGGGAGGAGGAGAGGGAAAAAAAACTTATTTGCAGAATAAATTGAAAACAACTTACAAATTTCCAAAGGTGAAAAACCTCAAACGAAGCTGGTGTACAGTCCAATCGAAGTCAAGATTGGGAGGCTGGTCTTTGGTTTGAGGAGTCTGTGGTGAGGTGTCTCGGTAGAGGTGGAGCAGAAGCTCGATGACAATAGAGTCATCGAACATGGCCACGTTGATCCAATCTTCGTCATACATCTCACAGAGACTGAAGAGTTGGGGGTGGCTATTGGGGAAGAAGGAGAATGCGAAAATCTACCCACCCTCAACACCATTGGCAAATAATTGAACGAAGGAGAGAGAGGGACAGGAGAAGAAGAAAGGCAATCAGTGTGAGAAATTTGTTTAGGGAGGAAGAAGGAGAGAAAAACTTGTCATGTTTAAAATTTAAATTTTTAGAGCTTTTAGATTGCACCCCCTCATGTGCATTCTAAAGGAGCTTCATTTTAGACCCCTACCCTGCAGGTGCGATCTAAAAACATTATCTTTTTAGGGTGCGGTCTAAAAGAGTCTCATTTTAGACCACACCTAAAAATATTATCTTTTAAAAGAGTTAAAATTTGTACCTTTATTTACAAAAATGTCACATGTCATATTTTTAAACCTTACATTCTATATACAGTCTGAAATTGACCATCTAAAAACCCTTTTTGATCTTGAGCCCAATTAAGATTATTTAGCCCAATAAACGTGAAAATGCCCAAAAATGTGTTTTTGTGAGGGCTTATGGACCCTTTTTTCCCATTCAAATTTTACAAGAATTAAAATCTTAAATTGAATATTTTATGCAGAATAATTTGGACTTATTAAAAAGCAAGAGACCGATGGTTTCTTTTTTTTATCAAAAGAGACAGATGGTTTTGGACATACGAAACTAGTTGGTTTTGATTATTAAATTAGAATCATAACAGTCATAATTCAGGAAAGTACGTAATAATTGTTATAAAAATAACAAATAAAGATGAGATTGAGATGAAGAGAATGAGGAGAATAAGAGAATAAGAGAATCAAGTGAGCATTTGGAGAGAAAAGTGGGAGAATATATTCATTCTCTTCAAGCCTCCAATCACTTAATTCATATCTACTATTTATAGGCAACAAACCCTTTAATTCCATTACAAGAGTTACAATAAGGAATAAGTACACATTATTGTAGGACATGTAACATAAGGGTCATTATGTGTATTAACCATATGAAACTCCCAAAGAAGCCATTCATATTGTAGGTTATAACTTTAAGTGTAGAATCCCAAGAGATAAGGCTATGGACATCCACACTTGATATTGTAATATTCATAACAATAATATTTTTTTAACATGTCACTTGACCTTCTAGACATCAATTAACAAAGCTAACCATATTTAATAAAGGGTTTGTGATATAAAACAGGTGAACCATAACAGAAAAGGATAAAAGTTAATTTCGAACATTCGCCTGTCATGCATGGTTAAATGAAATCAACTCCTCTTTTTAAATCTTATCTATAATAGTAAAGGAAAAAATCTTAAATACTTGACATCTATCATGGATAATAAGATTTCACCACATCTAAATATACATTTAATAATCATCCTCTAAGAAATTCATAAAAACATATTAATCAAATTACATATGCATATCTACAAAATGCAGTAATAATATATCTCAAGGGGCATCCGGCCTTTATCCCACAAAATGCAAATAAAATATGAGCCTAGGGTATCTGAATAAAAGTATAACAAAATATGAGCTTTACAATGTAATATACAATCATACTCAACACATAAAAATGATCAGCTATACATAAGAAATAGTCCAATTCAGGCTCTAGAGCCTTCAATGACACCTCTAGTCCAATGGGAACTTTCACCTAAAAACATTTACATTAATGGAATGAGACAAAAGCCTTACAACCAATTATTCAACTTACTAGGCATATTAACGAGTGCTACTAAGAAATAAGAAATTAATCCTATTACTTCATAAATTAGAACATTAAGATCCCAAATTACAAATATATTATACAAATCAAATCCATAAAACATTATTAGCGTCCAAGAGTTCACAATGATCATCTCTATTCACATTTCTCACAATATTTACACATCATCACAATATACACACACATATATCATAACAGTCGCAAATGGTCAACAATCATTTGATCACTTTTTCTTATTCATTGAATCTCCCTTATTACTCTATCATCTTATTTTCTTTAACTAAACCACTGGACTAGTACTTTCTCATGTGTATGATGGCTTATCCAACAAGCTTATCGATCAAGTGATATAAATCAACCAAAATCCACATAGCATAAAATTGGAACATGGGTTTCCCCTCATAATGAATGAGGTGTCATGGGTCTTCATAGCACAAATAAACCTACAATCATTTAGTGTACGATTGGAGGTCTCCTATACTTATTTCATCTTTGTGCATACAAGTATTCTCCTCCTTATCTCCTTTTTGGTAACCTTCCATCAATCACAATATCTGCATCACATTACTCATACTCAAGAGCTCTATCACAATGAATCCACAATTTAACAATTAGATATACACAAATGATTGCAACAACACTTCCCATAAACAACATTTTTAATATTCAAGATAACCTTGAAAGCACAAAAATCTTAGGAAAAACATTCCAAAAGCTCAATTTCCCTGAACAACTTTCCAAATGCTCCAATCATTAAAAAATCATCATTTTTTACTCCAATTTCTCACAATATATTTTAAAAATCAATAATCCAAGATTTATCAAGTAACAATTCATTTTTATATCAAAGAATTAAAAACAACTAATAACATGCATTAGGCATACATAATAAGTGAAAAATGGTTACATCTCACCAAAGTAATACACACACATATATAACCACAAGAATCAAAGACCAAGAGCTTCAATCCAGAAGAGTCACAATCAATGGATACAATATCACCATATATTAGTTTCACAACTGATCAGGTGGCTAACAAAAACAGATATAGGTACTAAGACACTTTGTCAACCCCATTCTTCTCAAAACTCCAATTCAATCATTCCAATAGAAAATGTCAGTACCATAATGCTCAAACAACTCAACTAGATCAATTACAAATCTCAAAGTATACTTATCAAGCCAAATTCTCAATTTCCACACTTAGGTTCTAGGCCAACCTAACAAAATACCCATTTCAATATTCAAGTTAACTCAATAATCAAAACTGATTAAATTTCAAATTCAACACATATTAACATAATCATTAAAACTCATTTCCAATCATCACATTATCATAACTTAGTCACACCGTAGCTCAATCACACAAACCATAACTCAAAATCACATATAACTCCAAATCCAACAAAACTAAAACTATTAAATCTCCTATCTAGTCTATGTCATTTATTTAAATTCAATTTGTTGGGTCAAAACCCATTTCGGAATATTAAAAAATCCCAACTTCTAATCTTTGAAAGCCATAAATCTCAACTTCTCAAATGCTGTTACGAACAACTTATTTATAGAAATTGAGCATCCACCACAACAAACGGCATAGGGAGCATAGCTTTGTGTTCGGCATGACATGTCTTCCATGATGAACGACACAGAGAGCTCACCCTCTGCCTCTAGGTCACTCGTCTCAATGAAGGTTCCTCTCACCGTGGGGAATGACACACAGAGTTCTTCACCATTAAAGCACCCTTCATCACAATAAACTCCCTCTTTTACCATGGAGAATTCTCACACTTAGCCTCAAAATCACATCCAATACTCCAAACCCTCTCCAACTCAAAATTTAAAATATTAATCTTCAAATTTAACCAATATAATCAAGTTTAATTAATCATAGTCCGAGGACTCAAAACTTGAGATGTTACAAAGTACATATGATATATATCATGATTATTTAGAAAATTATATCATGTAAGTTACAGCTATGTTTTTGTTTTTTTGGAATCATAACATGCAATCAACATCATAGGATGAAAAACTGACCTAGGTCAACCAATTAGACTAGTGAAGGGGTGAAGTCGCCCCCTGATTGATTCATTCAAAAGTTTTGGAGGGATGGACTAGATTGGAATGTATATAAACATATGTAAATAAATTTCCTTACTGAAGCTAAAGCGAAATTATTGGATTTAAAAAAAAATAGAAACACATCATTATCTTTGTATTTTAATGACCTATTTATTGAATCATATGTGATTTATGCACAAATATTATATTTGCTTCTGAATTAATGCCGTTCTATTCAAATATCACACTTTAAGAGTTATATATAAATTTAAATTATATTTTTTTAAGCATGCGTGATTGATCGGACCTTAGGGTGATCTTGATTTGAATCACTGCTTGATCGTTTCTTTAACCAGTAAAATTTTCAGTACAAACATGTGATAATATTCGAACTAATATTGCTCAATTTCAAGGACAACTAACACGTGTCGATTGTAATTTATATAATATTCGAAGCGTAAATAAAATCAAGGCAAAATGACACTGAGGTCCCTGTAAGGATTATACGTTTAAACAATCCCATAAAATCGCTTATTTACCATTAAGTTCCGTTAACAACCTCATCTTAGTGTGCCAACAACATCAAGAGATTTGATAGTAAATAAACGATTTTATATTACTATTTAATCATATAATTCATTATATGAGATCTTATCATCATTTTTTTTAAAATAATCCGACGTCTGTGCGAGAAGTTTTAAATTAAACAGTTGAGCCCCTGTATATTAATATGGCTTGCGTTCTACCAATGAAAAAAAGCCACAACAAGCAGGCATCTCATGATTAAAGTGCTTTCTCTTTTTTATATACAAAAGCAATTTACCTTTTTTTTCGAATTTTAACCCGACACCTAATTTTAGATTAAATTAATGGAAATAGCACAGTACAAACCTCAATGTGTATGTAAAATTAATAGAGATAAAGCGTTGAAATAAAGCAATATATGTAGAAAGAAATATGACTCATCCCACTTCAGTGAAGTTATATATAAAATGAAAATGACCCTCTTTTCTGTTTTCTTTTTTTCTTTTTATGCGTGTCTTTGACTATATATCTTCAAACTTCATGTGAAATATGATTCAGAAGATTCTGATTCGATTATAATCACTGATCCATATATAGTGCAAAATACAAGTAATCTCTGGATGACAATGGTGGGAAGACAAAGATGCCTTAGCTGTATTGCAAAAGGAGACATGCACCTACCAACCAAATCAACTTTTTTTTTTAAATTAAAAGGACATGCACTAATATATTAAGCTTCAAGAACGAATGAGTGAACTCCCAGTCGTTTCACTATACCGCTAGGAAAACTCTAAGCTAATTTGTTTCTGCTTGGATAATTGTTCAAACAAATTACATTTGAAAGAGATCGGGGCAAAGTTTTAATAAGAACTCAAGTTCTCAAATAGATAAAAAAAAAAACCATTGGGTTGAGAAGAAATTGTTTTCTAATTTTTCCCAAACAAAAGTAGAAGCAAAAACAAAAAAGCAACTAAAAAGTGTTTTAGTTCTTTAGTTTTTAAAAAACATATTTAAAAAAAAGAAAGAAAAACTTTTTTCAAAACAAGAAAACAGTCCTCGCTTTGTTATTTAGTTTTTTGTTATGGCTTCTATTACTTTGTAAACATAGGCAAAAATATATAACTTACTCATTTTATTTACAATTTTGCCACTAAATTTTTTATTACTTCTCTTCCATATGCAACATATGCAAAATTTCAGTAGTTAAATTACTATTCTGCACTGGTGGACCCCGAATTTATCTATGGTCTGTGCATTTTGATGGAAATCAAAATCAAGAAAGTTGCTGAACATGGATCAAACCAAACACACCAACAAAAGCGATAAATTAAAAAATAAAGAAAGAAGGATTCGAAAGCGATAAGAGTGGCCATGAGGCAACAAAAAATCTTAGATAAAAATTCATTTCAGCTTCTTTTCTCCACTTCTCTTGCGTAAAGTTCCAAGAGGCGATACAACCTTTTAGACCACAAAGAGGGAATCTGCAATTTATGGAAGAAATGGTCAACAAAAGAAAAAAAAATTAAAGCAGCTTCGTATATATATTGTTAGTGGATATCCACAGAATAATGCAAAAACCCTCAAGCATATGCTAGTGTTTCAGTGTGTGGTTTATTCGGCTCTCTCCCAAACTATACAAAACGCTGTGGAACTCGTCGATGCAAGCCAGAGCTAGCTAAGAGAGGCACGAGGAATAACAAAGAAACCACAGCTTCCATAATTATGTAAGCAAATTAGCTTTAGGGCAGCTCTCTCCTGGCATGAAATTAAGACTGAGGACTTGAGCTTCTTGCCAAAGGAGAGTTGCCCTGTGGCTGCTTTAGCTTAATAATCTCTCAGATTAAAGCCTCTACTTTGGAATGGTTATGAGGTAATTTCATTTCTGTGCCATTTCTTATAAGCTATAATGTTAAATAGCTTGATGAATATATGGGATTTTCTTTTAACTCGATGATAGATTATTTGCTGGTTAGTTATGCTTTGGTTCTTAAATTTTGCAGTTTACTTACATGCTTAAGGTTTTGGTATGATGTTGGTTTGGCCAGCCCCATACAATCTGATCGATAGCATACCTAATCAGGAAATCCTTCTTATATTGAGTACTGACATAACAACCAACAGCCTAATGCCCTGTTTGGAACGAACCATGGAATTGGGCAGATGGAATTAGAATTGAGGGTGGAAATGAGATTTTGACTTGTTTGGTAAAATGTAAGGGCCCGTTTGGTACAGTGGAATTGATTTTGATAGAAATAGAAATGAATATGGATATGGATATAGAAATTGAGATGGATATGGATATGGAGTTTCAAAGTACGTTTGGTATATCATGGAAATGGAATCTAATTTTTATATGAAAATACCAAAATACTCTTTTAAATTAAAAAATTATTAAAACCTTCATAGAACTTTGACCAAAAAAAAAAAGAGGCATCAATGTGATAGAATTACAAATCCAAACTATTTTGATAGAAATCATTTCCATCAATTTTGGTGGAAATGATTTCCATGACCAATTCCTTATACCAAACATGCATTCTCATGGAATTCAATTCCATTTCCATTTCCATGCCTCCAATTCCTATGTACCAAACATGCCCTAAGTTCTAGTGGAAGGGTTTTAGACGTATAAGCACAAAGTTTCTGGAGTTCTAAGACAAATCTATTATCTCACTACTACTGAAACTTTGCTTGTAGATAATTTCTTTCAGGGTATAGTAGCCATAACCATGTTGATTTAAATGTAGTTGTAACTCAATTTTGCAATATAATGATGGATCTTAAAGTTGACGCAGACACAATTAGAGAGTTTCAAAATGCCTTTTCAGGTAAAAAAAAAAAAAGAGCTCCCTTGAATCCATTTTTGGAAGCGTTATATTTTGGATCTACCAGGTGGATTATTTGGTCTTGGAACCTCAATTTCCCCTCCTTTATTTCCTCTGGTTGCACTCAACCCTGTCGCTCAAAGAACAACAGATTTTAAAGGCTTTTAATGAAGAGGGATTTTTGGAATTTAATATGTACATATTAGCTATTTGTAAAAGAGTAAATTAGTTGTTTAAACTCATGATGTTATACTTCCATGGTTCGCTTTATCTAGAAACCCTCCTTCCCCGCGTCTTGTTATTGTATTTCTTGTTAACTCAAGTTTAATCTCATGGAATAAGAAAACAAAGAAATTAAAGAAATGAAAAGAAAAGAAAAAAATTATGACGTCATTGATTTTCATTGTGAATTTTTGCTTATGCTTGTTAGAACAATACGTGATGACCGTTTTTATTTCAATCATTCAATGAATGCACTCCAATGGATATGATCTTCTGAATGTGAGGAGGGTACAGAGCCTTGTATTTCATCACTTCACTTTCATTTATAATTACTAACTTATCTTCTTAACTCAAGACAGTTAACTTTCTGTGGATAGTAAGAAAATTAATTACATTATTTAAAAAATTTTATTTATATATTATTTGATTATATATCAATTATCATGCAAATTAATTTGAAAAATAATGATTATAAATACTTTAGTTAATTCCTTAGCTTTTTTAATCTTCCACAAAAAAAGTCTAACTATCTCTTATATTAAGGATCACATATAGTATTTATTTGTCAATGTCAATATGGTCTCTGCCCTTGTCAAATGCCTTATATGCGTGTGTTAGTGAGTTTACACACATATTTCCTATAAGCTTGAAAGCTTTAGAACGTTGTTCATAATTTATAGAGTTGACTGAAAAAAAAAATTGGATTTTAAATGATAAATTGTTAAGAATAGGCCATCAGTGGACAAGTGTTAAAATCCGTTCAAAAGTTCAAGCACATCCCTGTGATGAATAAGAAATCTTGGCACAATTACTTGATTATATTCATAAAGTCCAAATGGATTTCAGAGAGAGAAACTTTTGGCTTTGGTTGGAAAAGCTTAATATCATCCATATATCATTAGTGGGGAGACCGTTGATGATTGCAACTTCTATGCTTTAATATCATTAACTTGAACATCAAGTAAAAAAGCATGCTTTTGAAATGTATTGAAAACCTAAGAATTAATTGCTTATGTAGAGTTCTTCCTCTGGAGAATTGGGTATAAATGGAAGAAGATGCACTTTTTTGTGTGTTTGGAAAAATGACATCCTCATTTCTTCCTTTTGGGAAGTTGTATCTAAAAAATCTCTCACTAACATCCCGTACGTGCACAGCGCTTCATCCTCATAATTTTCTTCTCACTAATATGTCCCATGGTAGATAGAGATTGAGAGAATTGGAAGTGAGAAATGAAAGAGATCTGATAGTGTGATGAGGGGGAAAAATAAAAGAAGAGAGATGAGAGAAGAAAGGTGTGACGTTCTTTTGTGAAAGCTGCTGGCTTTTTTCTTTTTGTTTTTTTTTTTTTTAACAAAGGAGGCAATAGCCCAAAAAATAGAAATAACTAGGTGGTCGAATGAAATCACATGCAATCTTTGTGCATCAAGATTCACAGATGATGCGGACACACATCCAACAAAGAAAAACCAATTATAAAAGGCATAATGAAATGTATGAAAATAAACAGGGCACGAAGTAGAAAATGAAGGCGAAAGTTCTGAGAATGAAGTCAAAGTAAGGGGGTGGGTTTCTAAACGGATTAGTTCTCAAACACAAGTAAAATTGAAGGAGAAAAGGGAGACAAGCTTGAAGAAGATGAATAAGAGTTGTTCTTTGTGTGATAGAATGAAATGCACGAACAGAATTATTAGGGCATCATGCTTAATTGATAGATTGGTTGTTGAAATCATCGGATCTTAAATATGATATGTAAACCTAAATTAAAGTAGCCGGTGTACAAAATATAAATATTTTTCTTACTTTCTATATCAGTTATACAAAACATTTGTTTAGAAAATATATTATATACCACATATAAGAGGATCGGTGTATATATTCTTTAGATAGGTAAAGTGTGTAATCGGTTTAAAAATTTTCATTATATTTATAAAATTGTCACTGATGACATTTTTTAAAACGTATACTCCATAGACAGTCTAGATGAGATCGTCAAGGCCAATTTTCTAATGGTAAAGCAATGAATGCTCCACCAATATTACCCAAGTGGAGGGGGGAATTGAATAATTCTGTCAAAGAAGAAAATGATGCTCATCAAGATACATGGTCATGGATATATGTATATATAATAGTAACAAGAAAAGTGTCCCTTAATTTATTTTGAAATTGAATAGACATCAGACCTAGTTACCCTATATGATAATGAAGAGCCAAATTCAGGCCAAGAGACATATGCCACCACCACAGGAAAAAGTCGATGAAAGTAAATGAAATATGATTTGTGTACATAAATAAACCTTGTCTAGAAGGTTTCATTGTTCATTCTGAGAATCAAATGAACTCTCAAAATCACTGTTTATGATTCCCTTGAACAGAAAAAGACGTCTTGCTTGTTGCACTTGCAAGATTTAGGTCGATTAGATTCATAACAATCATTTTTTTTGCATCACAAACTAAATCTTATACTATTTTTTATCTTTAATATAAGAGTTAATTGACCTTTTTTGTGAGATTAATAAAGTTAAATATAGAATTTGAAAGTATTTATATTTATTTTTTTAAAACTAATTTCTTCGACTAATAAATTGATACATAATCCAATAATATCATAAAAATACTTTTAAATAATGTATTTAGTTTCTTTAATTTTGATTCTAAAAAAAAATTAACTGACTTTTATAAACAGAGGTAAAACATGCTCATCGCACCAACTAAAAGCACGAAGGAAGAAAAACTATTTGATGCCTATGAAAGGACCCATCAGCAACCAAAAGAAAAAAAAAATGTTTGATTAAAATTTATATATCGGCTTCTGTTCTCCACTTCTCTTGTGTAAAGAGAGTCCCAAAAGATTGTCAAAAAAAAAAATGAAAGTCCCAAAAGACTGATACCTAAATAAATAAATGAAAAGGACAAGAACCATTCGCAAAAATTGGAGTTGGATATCCACAGAATAATGCAGAAACCTATGAAGCCTGAAGCATATGCCAGTGTGTTTCATTATGGTTTATTCCAGAATTCCAGGCTCTATAAAAACCAGAGCTAAGAGAGGTACAAGCAGTGAACAAAGAAACTGGGTTTCCATATATAATATATAAGCAAATCGGCAATAGGGCATCTCTCCCCTGGCAAGTGACTCTCAAAAAGTCTGTAAATCTCAACATGACTTCTTGCCAAAGGAGAGTTGCCCTGTGGCTGCTTTCGCTTAATTATCTCTTCAATTTCTGCCAAGGTAGCACTTCTTTTCTCTAACAATTATATAATTTATTAATCTCATTCTCCCACGAACAGTTGATGCTTTGCGCACAAGTTTTAGTCGGAGATGTTTGTCATTTACTTCTCTCAGTAATCTTCAATTAAGGTTAATCTTTCTTCTTTCTTTCTTTTTTTAAATGGGACATCATGCATCTAATAGAGTGTTTGGAGTAGCTTATTTTAATTGATTTTACTGGGTTTCAAATAAGTATGTAAAAAAAGTTTTATTTCAACTAAAGTAAAAATGCTTTTTTAAGTTATTTTGAAGGGTTTCTAAACAGACACTAAAACGAAAATGGCAGTAAATTCAGTCTGCAGTATACAGTTGTGGAGGTTCAAGATTGTCTGCTAATCACGGCGCTAATTTTAATAGAATGACCTTTAACCGCTAAAGCATAAAGTATTTAAGTTGAATTCTTGTGAATGGAAAAAAAAACCTGATACCAGTCAGATAGTTACATAAGAAAAGGGTTAGGTAAAATGATCAAACGCAGTGTTTTCCTGTGAAATTTCATTTACCCCTACGGAGAAAAAAGGAAAAAGAAAACATGAGCCCTAACACACATTGGTCCCAAAGAAAAAAAGGAAGGAAACGAACCGTTTTTAGCTTTTTGATGATGTGAATCAAGACCATGGAAAGAATCTCTCCATGTAAGATTATTGCTAGCCTTCCAACAAGAATGTTCATATTCAAATGTCTTTTTTTTCTAATCGGATGCAAATTCAGAATTAGAAATTATCGATTTTATAAGTTTTCAATCTTAACACTCCTCTGACCACAAAAAAAAAATCTTAAAACCTTCTTTTGGGATACGTAAATTTATTCTGAAAGTTTATACGCAAAGCGACATTGTTCATGATATTTGTTATTAGATTTAAAATTACCAAAAAAAAAATTGTTAAAATTGAGCAACTTTCCCCACATGGTTAAAAATGTCAATAGTCGATATAAATTTTTTAATGGTCCATGTTAATTTTTTTAGTAGGGCGGGATAATATTGTTATATTTTAAAACTTTCAGAATAATTTTGAATTTATAGAAATTTTCAACATAGCATTACTCTTCAGCAAAAATTCGAAGCAAATTTACATTTAATCATTTTTTTTCACCCTGAAACATATCCTGTTGATGCCTGCCTCACGTAAAGTGAATGAAACAGTCATGGGATGCGAGAATTAATCATGTGTTACAGGCCTCTCCCTCTCCCTCTCTCCCTCTCTCTCTCTCTCTCTCTCTCTTAACTCACATGCATAAATAATTTCTTATTGATTATGTTGTCAAAGCCTGAGAATTTAACCAACTAATGTTTAGGAGTTATGGTTGCTCAAATACGAGATCAAATACATATAATATTTTTAAAAGGTTACCATCAATTAAACTCAACAATATTTAAACTAATTAATCCGATGTCCAATAGTCATGGGGGGAAAGCAGTGAGAATTCTAGCTTATAATTTTCTCCCCAAAATGACAATTGTCTTTAACTTATTAGAAATTCATAACCAATCTAGCATAAATAAAATTTTCAAACATTTAGTTCTAATTCTTTTAATAAATATATAGCACATTAAAAAAAATTCAAACACTCAATTTACACATCATAAAAGTAAAAAGAAAAAAAAAAGACTGAAATTATATGTAAACTTTGTCCATGTTTCCCAAATGAAAAATTTGACTTTGGCTTCTTAATACGTGTTTGCGCGGGTCTCATTTTGTATTAAAAAAACAGAGAGAATATTACTTTGGTTTCAAGTTTAAATCTAATTAAGAGGTTCTTAGTTTATTTAATCTACAAATGAGCCAAGTTTAACTATTTCATTTCATTGGGGGTCAAAGTAAGTTTCTCATTACAAACTACAAAGGAACATCTAAAGACATGTTGGTAACTTATTAGTCAACACAATTTTCAGATGAACAATCAACAAAGACAAAAATTGGTTTAGTAAGGAACTGGTGTACGGCCTATAAAATTGTGAGTTTAAAATTTACTACCGATATAAAAGTTTTATTGGTGAGTAATATGTAAATATTTCGATAAACGCTTTCTAAATTTAAAAGTATTTTTTGATTTTGGTGAATCTCGCAATTTAACTTATCTAAATTTTTCTCAACAAAAAAAATGTCACATGAACAAAGATCTGAAACTTGAGACTGACAAAGATTAATTATTATTATTATTACTACTACTCTAATTAGGCTTCTGAACTAATCATTTGAATCAAAACGTGTAGTCTAAAAAAGCTAATCCATGATTACGCAGCTAATTGTGCATGCTCTGTTTCCTCTGTTCCCCACACTCTGCCTTCTTTGGCCACTGATCATGCAATCTTTTGCCTTTTCCTTTTCACTAATTGCACGAATTCTTTTATTCTTTTTAAGTCCCTCAATTGCATTCCCTTTAAATTCAGTCAAATCCACTTTGTTTCTTTTATAATACAATCTCAGGCTTTTTTCTTTTTCTCTCCCATGTAAGCATGAATCCTTGAGCCCACTATCCACCAAAACCTAACCCCATCTCATTCCCCACACACATAATGCTCATTAATCATTCAAACTTCTTAAAAAGAATCCAGAAAATGAATGTTTCTTACACTTTTTGATACATCTCAACAAGTTCTGAGACTTAAGATCTAAGCAAGCAAGCAATTAATTGTACGATTTGAGAAGCAATCTAAAGAGTCTTTCTTTTTGACCTCATCGATATTAGTACCTGAAAAAAGTGCCACTTTGTTTATCCTTCTTTTGCTATGATTGCTTCCTCCATTTCCTTTTCTTTCCTGCGTATTTTTTTTTTCTGGGTTAAACAGCGCAATAATCAAAACCTAGAGTCCAAGACAAGTCCACTTTCACGGGAGAATTTAAAGTATTTTTTGTGGCCACCTTTACTTCTTCTAATGGTTTCTGGCACCAGGGATAATATATAACCTGTGCAGATAATATATAATAAAATGTCAGTTTAATGACTGAGGAACAAACAGAAAGAAGCAGATTTGGATTCAAACGTAACATCACACACTGGCTAGTGGGGACATGTTATTAAATTGTCAACTTGGCAAACCCTGCAAGAAAACGTCATAATTGAGCTGCCCGACCCTGTCAATGTGTTCAAACACACACCAAGCCACTCAATAAACCAGACACATTTATAACCCCATAACCAATTTCATTTCTGTAACTTAATTGGTGGCTCTAAATCACAAAGAGGTTCAAGAAATGAGAAGAAATCCAACAATATAGTATTATTTATAATCCAGATCTATTGTCGCTGAGGTTGTGAAGAGAAGAAGAAGAAGAAGAGAAGAAAACAAGAATGCCGACACTTGGACAAAAAAACGAGGCCCCTCTCGTATATTTTCAAGGTTGTTGTCCAACCACATTTTTCAGCTTACCAATATCTCAATCTGAGATCACAGTAAGTAGCAAACCCAGAAGCAGCACATCAGAGTGTCGACACAATTTTGCAGCAACGACAGCTTCCTCAATTTTCCCGAATACCCAATTCACCAACCATGAATCTTTGCCTTCTCTTGAGGAATCTTTCACTGAGTTTGTCAGAGTCTATCCTCAGTATTCTGAGACTGAACAGGTGGATCAAGTCAGAGCCAAAGAGTACTACCATCTCTCTGTTTCCAACCGTACATGTCTTGATTATATCGGAATTGGTCTCTTCTCTTATTACCAATTGCAACGCCATGATACTTCAAAAACCCAGCTTGCCTCAAGTTCAACCCCTCAGGTACCTCAATATTCAGAAGCTCCTTTCTTTAGTATATCGTACAAGACTGGGAATCTGAAGACTGTGTTGCTTCATGGGGGTCAAGAATCGGAATTTGAGACTTCCATGAAGAAGAAGATCATGGAGTTTTTGAATATTTCTGGTAATGATTACTTCATGGTGTTCACAGCGAACAGAACATCAGCTTTTAAACTAGTGGCTGAGTCCTACCCTTTCCAATCTAATCGGAAGCTTCTGACAGTTTATGACTACGAGAGTGAGGCTGTGGAGACAATGATTAGCTGTTCAGAGAGAAGAGGAGGCAGAGCTATGTCGGCAGAGTTTTCATGGCCACGTCTTAGGATTCAGTCGACGAAACTAAGGAAGATGATAGAGGGTAAGAGAAAGGGCAAGAAAAAAAGAGGGCTTTTTGTGTTTCCTCTTCATTCTAGAGTAACAGGAGCGAGGTATCCTTATCTGTGGATGAGTGTGGCACAAGAGAATGGGTGGCATGTTTTGATTGATGCTTGTGCTTTGAGTCCAAAAGACATGGATAGTTTTGGCCTCTCTGTGTTTCGCCCAGATTTTCTAATTTGTTCCTTCTATAAGCTATTTGGCGAAAACCCATCTGGATTTGGATGCCTCTTTGTGAAAAAATCTGCAATTTCAGTTCTTGAAGCATCTTCTTGTGGAGGAATTGTCAACCTTATACCAGAAAGGAGCCTATTTCAGCTACCAGAGGATTCTTCTGGTACTCAAGTAGAACCAAAAGCAACCTCTATCTTACAAGAATTAGAGTCTCTGACCTCTTTCTCCGGTCGAATAGAATCCGAGAAGGTTGAAGAAGGAGTACTATCTAAGCTTCAGATAACCGAATTAGCTCAAGAAAAAAGCAAACCAGTTGAGAATCAAGAAAGAAGGAAAGCCTTAGATGGTAAAAATGGAAGCTTTGATATTGAATGTAGGTGTTTAGATCAAGTTGACAGTTTAGGGTTAACAGTGATCAATAACAGAGGAAGGTACCTTGTAAATTGGCTTGTGAACTCATTGATGAAGCTGAAGCATCCCAACACAGAATGTGTTCCTCTGATAAAGATTTATGGTCCAAAGATAAGATTTGACAGAGGGCCTGCGTTGGCTTTCAATGTGTTTGATTGGAAAGGATCAAAAGTGGAACCTGTTCTTGTACAGAAACTTGCTGATAGGAGCAATATTTCTCTTAGCTATGGATTCCTCCACCATTTATGTTTTGCAGATAAGTATGTGGAAGAAAAAGGTAGCGTTTTACAGAGCAAAGAAGGTGGAGGAGGCAAAGGAGGAGTGAAGATGGTGGAGAAGAAGAAAGATGGAGATCAGAAGCTAGGGATTACTGTGGTTACTGCGGCAATAGGGTTTCTGGCAAATTTTGAAGATGTCTACAAGCTCTGGGCTTTTCTTGCTCGGTTCCTTGATGCAGATTTTGTGGAGAAGGAGAGATGGAGATACACTTCTCTGAATCAGAAAACTATTGAAATTTAGTTCCTTTTTTGAGAAATGTTTGTTTGTTCTTGATGTGGAGTGTAAAATTGGCTGAAGATTTAATAAAGATTCAGATTCAATTCATGCATTTGGATTATGTGTATCATATTCTTTTACCAATGCAAGAAGATTGAATGGATTAATGGTTTCCTAGGCCAATTCTGCTATAAACTTTCTGTATACAACAACCGACCAATTATTTTTGTAATCATTCCTTTATGATGAACATACATGGCTTTTAAAAGAAAAAACAAGGGAAAATTTCATTGAAATACCCTTAAAATTTGCAAAACCCAAAATAGTAATTATCAATCCACTGTATCAAAAAGGAATTTATAAATGTTTGTATTTTTACAATATTACCCCCTCAGTTTAAAAAAAAAGCCAACCACCCTCGACCGTCGGCTGCTGGCAATCAGCCCCCAAAGCTCCGTGAGCCACCAGCAGCCTTGGCAGAGGCAGCCATTTTTTTGTGGCAAAGTTGGTCAATGTGGATTTTTTAATTGAGGGCGTAACACTGTAAAAACATCAATATTTATAAATTTCTTTTTGATACAGTGCACTGATTTGAGATTTTGCAAATTGGGGTCATCTTTAAAATTTTTACAAGTTTCAAGGTTTTTTTGCTAGGCACATGTATTTTCTTATTAGAAGTAATTTTATTCGATGTATTATCAGATATTTAATGTGAGTACCTCTTCTAGTAAAAATTTGAACATTAATTCATCATGTTGAAAATAATTAATCCATTCTGCTAGACTCAATTCTTGTTAATGATTTTAAGGATAGTTTAATCAACGTTTCCAATAACCAATCCGAGTCCATTATCTTATTAGAAAATTTGTGCAAACAGCTTCAATAATAGTGTTAAGTCAAAGGCCTGTGTGAATTAATGCTGAAAACTACTTTTCCAACATCATCTACGATTTATGAGGTAAGTATGTGAGATGAGTTTTGTCTTGATTTACATGAACGTAATTTTCTAACAAAGTAAATATATAAGAGGAATTTTATCTCAATTTATATGAACGTAATTTTCTAATGCTAATACAAACTGAGATAGTTGTGTTAGCTTTTTAACTAATTTTATTACTCAAAGGAAGATGAAGCATCTATAGTTTAATGTAATACGTAGAAAATAATGTTTACTACATACCAAAATGTTTGAACTTTTTTAATACATTTTATTATGTTGAATTAGCTGTTTAAACATCCATAGAAAGGAAGATGAACCATCTATAATTAATGTGCATAGAAAATAAATAATGTTTATTGATTTGGGACACGAGAATTAATTATTAATTATTTGCCATCGAATACCAAAAGTTTCATGGTAAAATGGATGAGAACAATGTGGACCATCTCCATATATAAATATCATATTAGAAAACTTACATATAGTCCCTTACGTGCTGGTTATTCAGGTTGTCTTTTAGAGATTGCCATCTAGATTTTTTCACACATCAGCAAAAGGTCTGTTCACCACCTTAGCATATGCCGTTCATGTTTCTCCGTCTTCACATTTCTCTCCATCTCCATCTCCCACTTTCAGAACACAAACCAGAGAACAAGGCAAAAATTTATGAAAGTTATGTGTGGAAAGCAACCAAGTACAATATTTACAGATCAAGATCCAACAATGGCAAAAGTGATTGCAAAGGTCTTTCCTGAATCATATCATTATTTATGTGCTTGGCATCTCTCACAAAATGCTTGTGAGCATATTAATCATGCCTACAAGAAATCAAATTTTTTTGCTGCAGATTTTAAAAATTAGATATGTAATTACTAGTATGAGAATGACTTTCTTAATGTATGAGAGTCCATGCTTGACTAGTATACCTTCTTGCTGATACCTGGAAGCAAAATAGCAGTAACATTACATGTTAAAAGCCATTAATAAAATCCATTTTCCCCTTTAATAGGCTCTATCAAGATATAAAAAGCAAAAAAGGGGGAATTAAATCATCACTTAAAGACAAAAAAAATATGAAAACCATGAATAAATATTTATAAAGATATTATTAATGACAGATCAAGTTAGTAGGAACAAGGGATTAACCAAGTACAAATTGGGACCTTAAGTGGACAGTTGAAGCGGTTTCATGTCCAAGACCATTCTCAGAGTCACTACTTTCACTTTCACCACCTTTTACCAGCCTTCTAGTAGATGGACCACAAGACTTCTTCCTGTACGTATATGGTATATGAACACCAGCAGCACCTGAGCTTTTCTCCTCAACATCCCCTTGGGCAAAAGAGGTCAATCTGGCAAATCTTTGTGGCTTCAGTGCCTGAAATATGTCTAAAAAAGAACTTAGGTATTCTGTTACCAAGATGAACAGATTCTCAAAAGGCCAGATGCTTACCAATTGTAAACAATTCAGACCATATGGTGGATTATTTTTAGCATTAGGGATCCACACGGGTTGCTTCTCAACCTGTTATTGTACTAAGGGCTTGTTTGGGAAGTAATAAAACCTAGGTTTCAAACCTTGGTTTCACAGAATCCGAGGTATGTATGTGAGAGAGTTTTGTTTTGACTTGCGTGAAAGTGATTTTGAGAATTGATTGGCAAACAAGCCCTAAATCAAAAAATATTCTACCAACTACAAAAGAAATGAAAAGGGAATAAAACTTACAGGAAGGACAAGATCCTGAGAACATCTATGCAATCTGCAATCAAAAACCTACAAAGCGAAATTAATGCAGCAAATGAGATCTCGAATGCTGGAGCAAAGCTTAAACTATGACCAGTTTTCATCAGGCTAATTGAAAGAAAGATTGTGGAGGTGAAAAATAAATTAGGGAACATTATCAATGAACAACATCTCATAGCTTAAGTTCATAAGTGTTTCTAGGGAAACACTGAGTGAAAGACTTCAGAATAAAATCGGACAAACTAAATTCTTTAGCGGTCATGCTATAAAATGAGATAGATAATATGAAACTTGTCTTATAATGATGATAAACACCATTCAACATAAGAGTTGGACATCTAAACACAAAATCATGAACTAGGAAAAATACGAGCAACCAAAAAGAAATGGATTCCCACATAACATAGATCATAGAAGATGGACAACTGATAGATGGAGGCACAAAGAACTATAGAGTAATTGATAAGATAAAAGTACTCAAATAGTATAAATTCAACCTGTACCTCCTCTAACAAAAAACTTAATTTCCTAAACAAATACACAAGAAGCCAAAGGAAGCATCAAGCAACAAAAACTTTTTCGAGTCACCTGTGCATTAAACATTTTTGCTATGATACATATATCAGAACAACATAACATCTCAGATTCTCTCTTCTCCTGCCCTTGATGCGATTTTGTCATCACCTCTCCAAAATCTATTGGGTACATCATAAATTTTATTTAGATAATACAACCAGTTTTTGATTCACGCCATCCTCTTGATATGTGAACTTGCATATTAAGAAGGTTCTTATAGCATCTGAAAAAATTGGGGGGAACAGTGATACAAGCAACTAAAAAGATTATCTTAATCGAAAACGGGCATATATAACCATTCGAAACGGAAATATGTAGATGATTCACATCCTCCTCTTAAATTTCCTACTGATAAAAAACAACAACAAAACCACCCACAAAACAAAAATACCTTATTCACGGAATGCACTTCCATCCTTGGCCGTTGCTTGAGCCATTGTGCTTTGCCTAGGCTTTTTTGCTCTATTCTCTAGTTTGCCTTATGAAAATGGGAGACAAAGATGGAGAGAAACGTGAAGATGGAGAAACATAAACAACATATGTGCTAATATGGTGAGCAGACCTTTTGCTTATGTGTAAAAAAATTCAGATGGCAGTCTCTAATAGGTAAACTGAATAATCAATACATAAAGGACTAGATGTAAGTTTTCTCCAATATTATGTATATATATTGCCAAACTTCTCCAATATCATATATGCCTCAGCCACCATGTGCATGTCATATTAATATTTTAGATTAGTATATATCCCGAACTAGCATGCATGCATTAGCTATATACTTCAAAATTTATGTACGTATCAACCACCCATATGATTGGTGTGGAAAATTAAAAGGAAACAAATATATATTTGAATTTGCCCCACTTAAAATAAATTAAACTTGTAAAAAAAACCTAAGTACAATTACCATCATTCACAAATTTAGTAATTACATAGATAATCTTACAAGATCATATCTCAGGCTTATATCTTACAATACATACCCACTTGTGCATCGTAGAAGGGAAACCCCTAGTTTCTTATTCAAAACATGAAATAACGAAGGATATGAGTTATATATCCATGCAATACACTATAATAATATACTTGATTCATTATTGTGAACTGTCACACAAATTGAGATTTTGTAACCCCCTATCTTATATTAAATTTCAAAATTTCACATATAAATATTAATTCATCGAGGTCTAAGGCACAAGAAATATGGGTAAGACACCCTGCTCACAAACAAACCACGATAAAAATCTAAGCACAAAATCTACCCACAAGTCATCACCAAAAGTCATTAAAGATCAATGAATAATAAATCATTAAAGTTCCTACTAAACGTATAATTCCATATAATTTATCATATAAATCCCTAAGGTCTCAAAACTGTCAAAAAGATAATTCATTAAAGACAAGTCTAATATCATGCCAAAATCATAAATATATAATCAGAGTATGCAAACTCTATAAGTCCAGCAATATACATATCTCTTAACAAACTATTCTATACCACCAAGTCTACAGTGATAGAAGCTATCAAATTGTTGGCTCCTTCCCTTCATGCCTCAAACCACTTAGGTCCTCTCCTGTAGTAATAACCAACGATGAGGTGAGATATAAAGTCCTAGTAACTGATAGTTAATTTACAGATTATACATGATGGGATTATAATTCAGTGAGGCGATGTCAACATATAATATTCAAACATAACCAAGGTTTACAATATAATCATAATACACAAATGATCCTTCCATCATACTCCTCTATATCACTCCATAATGTGGTTTTAGTTTAATGCATTGAGTAACTCGATCAAGGTCCATCAGTCACATTAAGTAATTGGTCCCCCTTCGTTCTCCCTCTTGTGTCTAGAATCAAAGGGTGTCAAGCCCCTACCTAGGTCTAAGTTGGCCTCCCCCATGGGTTTAAGTCGACTCCCCATCTGGGTCTGAGTTACATTAAAGCTAATCACTGTGATTAGCAACCATAAATACAGCACAAGTTCAATCATTACAAGTCCACCCAATTACTACAATACAAACTAATATTTCAATCCCTCATAAGTACATTAAACCACAATTTCTTCAAAACAAAGGTGAGTTCTAAAAGAGTTTGTCATACATATTTTCCAGCAAAACAAATTCTTTCCAAAGTACTTTTTACTTCACTAAAATTAAAGATATAAAAATAGAGAAAAGATTCAAAAAAAATAAAAAAAAATTTATAAAAACTACCTTATAATCCATGCAAACATATAAAATAAATTAAATATGGTTACCTCAACTACAAGATAACTTGTAAACTCAAGCCACAAAAGCACAAACCACAATCAAATTAATCTATACAATAATGTGAATAAAAATTTAATATATCAATTAAATAACTAACTTGATTATATGTATTTAAAGTCTTGAATTAATTATTCAAAATTTCTACTGTTTAATAAACTCTCAACTATTTATTTTAACCTAAATCGAAATATTCTCTTCAATCCAACAACTCAATTAAATCATAAATTAACTTCAATTTCACAAAATCCTCAAATTAAAGTTTAGGGTTTCATCATAGAATTATTAAATTATAAGTTCTTAATTTATTCAACATTATAAACTAATTAAAACTTCAATAATATCTCCAATAACACTAATATATTATTTAACTCAAATTAAATCAGTATAAACACAATATAGAATAAATCATAAACTGTTTAAATTAAATTTTTATTTAAATTATTACGATAGTCAAATCACAAATCTAAATCAATTGAAATTAACTATTAATCCCCCTCTACCATTCATGAGACAGCTATTGTCAAAATTCAATATTTATCTCAACTATAATACTAAATTTTTGTCTAATCAGTATGATACTATTACTATTAAAAAAATAAAATAATTTTTATGGAGAAAGTTAAGTAAAATGAGTAATTTTAATTATCTAAATGATTCTAAAACGAAACCATAAATTGTAAAATAGTAGCTGTCATCGACTTGGACTCAAGGAGAGGAGAAGATGATGTGACTGATGTAATGTGAAGGTATTTACACAATGAGAAATTACTGTAGGGTCTTAAGTAAAAGAATTAATATCAGCAAAATCCCATTGACAACTGAAACAGTTACTATTAACAACTGAAACAGCTATCATTAACAACCTCTGGGGACTTTATTGATATCAATTTTTTTATTTGGGACCCTATTGTAATTCTCCCTTTAAACAATACCCTCACATGCTCCACCAGCCCTTCTTGTTTTTTTTTTATTTAATTTTTTTCTTTCTTTTCTTTATTTGTCCAAACACCCTTAAATTCTTCTTCTTCTTTTGTCATTGCCATTCAAACACTTTTTTTTATAAATTTATTTTTATTATCACTTTATAATTTTTTATTCTTTATAATTCATATTTTGCATAAATTCTTTTTACTCAAATAATTACATGTTAAATTAAATTTATTATAAAATGATTATTTCTCAATAATAATTAAATCCTCTGAATAAAAATTAGAATGTTACAAAGTTCATATCCTCAAATGGTTTCGTGATTCTTTATAAATAATTTCAGTTGTTTTGAGGTTAACCATTTTGAGTTTCCACATCAATATAAATATCAACGGAAAATATTAAATCCAGAACAAGTTGTATTTCTTCAAGTTGTTAACAATCTAATTCATTTTCAGGTAAAAAAAACAATATAATTCATTTCTTAGAGACTCAAATCCAACCATATATAGGGGTTTTATATTATTTCTCAATAAATTTAGGCAAAGTGATATTTTATTTATAATCAGAGGAAAAATATTTCTCTTACAAGAATTAAATTTAAAATATATACGCGCGGGCGCACACATAATATTTAGATTATTATTTAGCTAGTCACTTCTATTTTTTATTTAAAGATGCAACACAATATATAAATTAATTCAATTACACAAATTCCCCTTAATTTTTATTTATATTTACCAAACTTCCATAAGTTTTAAATTGGCTAAATTCTAGATTATAACTTTATTTATTTAAATTTACATCAAGTTTCAACTAAATTTTTTAAATTTATAAATTGTATTTTTAGTTGTTTAATATTGATACTGCTAGTCTCATTTAAATGATGACTCCATAAATTTAAATGATGAGCCAATAGTTAAATGTTGATAAATCATACTTATAATCATTTTTATAATGTAGAATTAAAGTAAGCATGCTAGTCAACAAATTTTATTTTAATTATAGAAATAAAAAAAATAATTATAAGCATGATTTAGTTAGCATTTAACTACGGGAGAATTGGATAAAAGTCTCTTACTAGAGAATTAATTGCAAAATGAGACATTTCACACAAATGCAACTAAACTTCCATAATATGCAACTGAATTTTCACATGTGTAATTGAGCAGGTTCCATTTTACAATTAATTTCCTAATCGAGAATTTTCCCTCAAATTCTCCCTTTAACTATTGAGTCACTATTTAAATTTATGGAATCAACGTTTTCTATTAAATGATGTTAAGAGTGTTAAAATTGACCAAAAATGCACATTATAAATTTAATAAACTTAGCCATTTTAAATTTAAAACATTTAATATGCCTAAACTTTTTAATTTTGAAGTCATCTATCATACATATCAATCATCACTTTCATATTTAAATCCAACTTTCTAACACAACTACCACATGTTGATGAAACTAAATTAGTAAGGTTCGTTGAATGTCATATTTCTGAGTGGTTGAGTTGAATGTTAGATTTCTCGGTGATGTTATCATATTACTGTTTACAAGAAATAAAGTGCCATCTTTTCATTGAAAAATGATCAAAGTAATGTACTGATTGATGGCCAATGTCTAATTCCATTAAAGGGATCCAAATTTAGTCTTTGTATCTAAGGAGAATTGGGGAAAAATCACCATTGAGGAATTAATTATACATTGAGACATTTCATATATAAGCAACTGAGCTTTCACAACATGTAGTTGAGTTTTTACGTTATGTACAACTAAGTTTCCACATATGTAATTGAGCTTCCACATGTGCAACTGAGCTTTTGTATACGCAACTAAACAGATTCTATTCTCCAATTAATTTTTCCAATGGGGGATTTTTACCCAATTTTCCTTTGTATTTTCTCATATAATAAGTTTGGTACTATTTTCTAAGTCATAGCATGTGATCAATCTTGCAATTGTTTGATTGTTTCCACTTTTGAAAAAAAAAAGAGAGAGAAATTCCGGGACAAAAAGTCTCAAAAATACTTGAATATCATTCACCTACCGTATATGCAAAAGTTGGTGAAAATTCTCAATTTAAAAATTTTATTGGTTTCAAAAATTGATAAGTACAAATATTTGAATTTACGTTTTCCTCGTGAATAAAGTTTTTAAATAAAAACTTTTACCGGTTTCCGTATTAAAATTTATTTTGTAGAAGAGACGGAAAGTAGGTCAAATGAGGTGCTCAAATATTGTTCATCAATTTTCACTTTCGTTTTTTGATAAAATAAAAAAATTAACTTTCATTTTCTTATGAGAAAAATGTTATAGATATGGGTGCGTACATGATTTTTCCTTATAAAAAAAGTATTACAAAATCAAGTAAATGCTGAAAATAAAACTATGTAGAATTCTTTTGGATTAAAAATATTGTTAGCTATAAGATTCCAAATTTCCTAGTATTATTGGTGTGTCAGAAATTCAAATCTTCTAAAGTTATAAATCGATTATATATATACGTAGTGAGATAGATATCATGTAAAAAATAAAAAATTACACATGAAAATAAAGATAAACTTCGTATACAATTTTATATTTTTGTGTGTAACTTTCTTATAAAAGTATATGATTGCGTGATTATATAAACTTCAATTCTCTTTTCGTTGAACCCAACCCAGTTACTGTGATAGAACTCGCAGTCAGATCAAATAATGAATATTGGGCCTCATGTACGGTGTCCTCTGCCCCTGCCCATGAAAATACTTGTGGCCATGCCCATTGGAATCCCCCTCCAAGTGGATTTATAAAAATTAATAGTGATGGTGCTTATAAAGCAATTGATGAGCAAGCAACTCTTGGAATCATATGTAGAGACGAATTTGGTGAGTTTAAATGGGGCTTTGTGGATAAGATAAAATCCATTTCAGCTTTTATGACTGAAGCACTAGCCTTGAAACGTGCACTAATGTTGGCTCTAGACTTAGGCCATGATAAAGTAATATTTGAAACTGACTCTCAACTGCTGCATAATTGTGTGAGTTTAAAGCAACCTACTCTATATGATTGGAAGAGTCGAAGTACTATTCAGGATATAATAAATCTCCTAGCATCA
>QFDD01121164.1:0-19421 GCA_006871305.1 Vachellia collinsii
AAGGTTATAAAATGTCTATGGGACATTAAAGATAATTTTTGTGCATATGGGTATGTACAAATATGTCAAATGGTGCACGTGGTAATATTAAAGAATTTGAGTGGACTTTTAACAGCTCAAATAGTCATGGTTGACTATGAAATTTGGTATACTCATGAGTTTTAAAATGAGCACTAAGATGCATTATTTGGATAAGTTACAAGTTGCGAACCAATAAGGTTTGGTTTTGAAATATGGAAAATATGAAAAGTTGCTTAACAAGTTGCAACTTTTGAGCATTTATTTAAGGAATATTTATTGACTATCTTTAGTGAATAGTAATATTCATTGAAAGAATATATAGAAAGTTTCGCATAGAAGCTGAAATTATTGTATTTGGAATTTTATGGAATAAGTTATGATTTTTCAAAATTATTGAAAAATAATTTAAAGGTCAAGAAAAATAAAATAAAAGTCAAAGATGGGGTATAAATGAGATTAGGAGAAAAAGAGGAGCTAAATAAAGCTGGATAAGCGTATAATTAACGTAATATTATACGTATATGTCTTAGGATTTGACATTTGCTTGAGCACCGCGAGGAGGACTGGAAAAGGGGATACTAAGGAAGGTAAAGGTAAACAAAGGACTACAGGTAGAAACCCTTTTATCTTATTCTTATGTATTTAATTCTACATGATTGTATGTGCCATATGATGTGCCGTAAATTATTGCCGTATGTGCCGTATGATGTTGAGGTGAGACTTCATGATGTGTACTATTTGCCGTATATGCCGTATGATGTTGAGGTAGGGACCTCATGATGTGCACTATTGCCGTATATGCCGTATGATGTGCACTATTGCCGTATATGCTGTATGAACATGTGGTTTATTTTACATGATTGTGAATTTTATATATAATTATATGATAAACTGTGGTTTCTACGGGGATCCCCAAATCTCACCCCTCCTTTTCAACAAAAATATAGCAGAGGCGGGTAGCTCAAAAGGCAAGGAATTGGTTACAAGAGAAGCCTAAAATGGAGATGGAAGAACCTCTTTACATATATTTTGGTTTAATAAGAAGTTTAAGGTTTTATTTGATATAAGCGTGGATGACTTAAATGAGTATGTATATATGATTGTATAAATTATGTATACATTAATCTGATATAGAAGGTTGACTCGAGGAGAACAGTTTACGAAGCAAAAACTGTTATTGTTTAACTGCAAATAAGAGAGTAATGACCCAGGATCAAACCTGGCACGTTGGATTTAATTGGAAAAAAAAATTAACTATATATAAAGGTTATTTTTAAAATTTAAAATTTTTCCGAAAAACCCAATCTGAGGAAAGTAGGTAAAAGACTGTTTTATAAAAACAGAATTTACACGCTTAGAATAGCTGCGCATAATAAATGATAAGTCTAGATTGGGCTGAATTATATAAAGGGGTGTGACAACAGATGCAGAGAAAGATGGAGGCATGGGATTTCAATGTTTTCAAGATTTTAATAAAGCTTTATTGGCCAAAACAGCTTGGAGAATCCTCCAAAATCTTGATGAATTATGGAGTAGGATATTAAAAGGGAGGTATTTTCCAAAAACAAGCTTTATGGAAGCCAAGAAGGGAGGAAGAGCAACCTGGGGATGGATGAGTAGCATTGAAGGAAGAGAGCTCCTCAAAGAAAAGTTATCTTGGAAGATAGGTGATGGTAATGAAGTGAGAGTGTGGGAAGATAGATGGATACCAGGCCTTGAGGATGGGAAACTGTACAGTATACCAACCACTGCGGAGGATAGGAAGCTAAAGGTAGAAACACTTAAAAAACAAGGAAGATGGGACCTTAATGTGATCAAAGGGAAAATAACAAATGCTGAAAAAGAGATGATCTTGTAGGTTAAGATAACAGAAGGAGAAAGAGATAAACCTATCTAGTTAGGCTGTTTGGCATATATAATGTCAAAATTTGTTTATCATGTTGCAAAGAGTTTGAATACAGGAAAGACAAATCAGAAGCCAAGCAGCTCCTACGAAGTACCAACTAGTCTCTGGAAATGTATATGGAGACTGCATATCCCCCCGAAGATCAAACACTTCCTATGGAGGCTAATGAATGATGCAATAGCTACCAAACAAGCACTAGTGAAGAGAAAATATGGTTAGGAGGATGGTTGCCCAGTTTGCGGAATGGAGACTGAAACAGTTGAACATATGATGCTGTTGTTGTCACACCCCTTTATATATCTCAGCCCGATCTAGACTTCTTAATTATTAGACTGAGCTATTCTAAGCATGTAAATTCTGTTTTTATAAAACAGTCTTTTACCTACTTTCCTCAGATTGGGCTTTTCTGAAAAATTTTGAATTTTTAAAATAACCTTTATATAAAGTTAATTTTTCTAACGTACCAGGTTTGATCCTGGGTTCATTACTCTTTATTGGTAGCTTAAAAACAGTTTTTCCTTCATAAACCATTCTCCTCATGTCTACCTTCTATCTCGGATTAATGTATACATAATTTATACAATCATATATACATACCCATCTAAGTCATCCAAAATTATATCAGAATAAACCATTAAAGTTCTTATTAAACCAAAATATATGTAAAGGGGTTCTTCCATCACCATTCTATGCTTCTCTTGTCACCAATTCCTTACCTTTTGAGCTACCCGCCTCTGCTGTATTTTTGTTGGAAAGGGGGGGTGAGATTTGAAAATCCCCGTAGAAACCACAGTTCATCATATAATTATATATAAAATTCACAATCATTTAAAATAAGCCACATGTTCATATGGCATATACGGCATTAGTACACATTATGAGGTCCCACCTCAACATCATACGGCAATAATGAGAATTCACCTCAACATCATACAACAATAATATACGGCACGAGAATTCACCTCAACATCATACGACAATAATATACGGCACGAGGATTCACCTCAACATCATACGACAATAATGAAGATTCATCTCAACATCATACGACAATAATATACAGCACGAGGATTCACCTCAACATCATACGGCAATAATTTACGGCACATCACATAGCACATACAATCATGTAGAATTAAATACATAAGAATAAGATAAAAAGGTTTCTACCTGTATTCCTTTGTTTACCTTTACCTTCCTTAGTATCCCCTTTTCCAGTCCTCCTCGGGGTGCTCAAGCAAATGTCAAATCCTAAGATATATACGTATAATATTACGTTAATTATACGCTTATCCAGCTTTATTTAGCTCCTCTTGTTCTCCTAATCTCATTTATACCCTTTTACATTATTTGATTTTTCTTTTCTTGACCTTCGAATTGGTTTTTAATAATTTTGAAAAATCATAACTTATTCCATAAAATTCCAAATATAATAATTTAAGCTTCTATGTGAAACTCTCTATATATTCTTTCAATGAACGTTACTATTTACTAAATATAGTCCATAAATATTCCTAAGTAAATGCTCAAAAGTTGTTGCTTATTAAGCAACTTTTCATATTTTCCATATTTCAGAACCAAACCTTATTGGTTCGCAACTTGTAACTTATCCAAATAATGCATCTTAGTACTCATTTTAAAACTCATGAGTATACCAAATTTCATAGTCAACTAAGATTATTTGTCCTGTTAAAAGTTCACTCAAATTCTTTAATATTACCACATTCACCATTTGACATATTTGTACATACCCATATGCACAAAAATTATCTTTAATGTCCCATAGACATTTTATAACCTTGCTAATAACAACTACTTAGCACCTTTAATTTTTCTATAAACAACAGCTTCCAATGATTTTTGCATGCGTATATACTAAATTCTAAATTTTCAGAATACACATATATATATATATGTAGATACATATGCATGTACCTATCTAGCTCACAAGAATAAACCAATATTTGTAGTTACCAACTTTCAAACTGTTTGAAATTATCTTTTAAAATTCCTCTACATTACTATAGTCTTATATTATCAAAACTCAAAACTTCTCAAAATACTAACCTTAAAAATTTCCTCTAATCATACTAATATTACTACCATTAGGAAGATAAAAATATATAGAACAACTTTTATGGAGGAAGTTTGTTGAAAAGAAGGGATTTTAGTTACCTAAATTATCCCAAAATATTGGAATAAGGAATGCTTTCCTCCTTCTCTCCTCCTTCTCGACTCTGCAAAGAATGCAGAGAAGGAGAGAATGGCATGATTTATATAGACGTGCGTACTGTTCCCTTCCTTCTTCTTTCCTTTTTCCCTTTTCCCTTTTCCTTATTTTCTTCAACTTGTCCCCTTCTTTTTTTTTTTCTTCTTTCCTTCTTTTCTTCATCTTGTCCCCCGTTGTGTCCTTTTCTTTTTCCTTTTTTCCTTTTTCTCTGCCGACACTTCTCTTTTTTTCCCCTTCTTTCCTGCTGCCGACACTTCTCTTTCTCCTTTTTTTTTTACTTTCCTTTTCTTTTGTATTTTCCTTTCCTTTTCCAATAAGCACAAAATACTATAAGATACTTCAATAAGTAACTCTTTCTTGAATTTAACCCTCTATATAATAATTCTTTTAATAAAGTTCTGGACACTATACCTATTTTTCTCAAAATTCCTTAAAAATAAAATTATTCCCTTAAACAACTTTTGTTCCAAAACTTTATTCATACTTATCCAAAATATTGTAATTGGCTTCCCAAAGCATGATTTACAGTTTATATCAAATAAGTCAAATTTTGGGATGTTACAGTTGTGCCCTTGGGCAAGTAGGTGTTGGTTTGGATGCACATTATCCTTGAAGATTGATCGAAGCCAGGTGTTGAGTTTTAAAAAGTGGTATTCGGAGCTACTCCTGAATGAAGCAATGTCTGAAGAAGGAAAGGCACTCTCTGCTGCCATTTGTTGGGGAATATGGAAAGGAAGATGTGAATGGGTCTTTAATGATACTAGAGTAAATCCTGAGAAGGTAGTCAATATAGCCCAAATACTAGTTAAGGAAGTATGGGGAGTGAAGGCCTTAAATAAGGAAGTGGATGGGAAGGGAAAGAGAAATGAAGTGGAAAGAAAAAAGTATTTGGAACTGCCAGATGAAGGCACAGTAAAAATTAATGCAGATGGTGCCTTCTTAAAAAACTTAAAGAGTGCTGGTATTGGAATCATCTGTAGAGATAGTGAAGGCTCCTTCCTAGGAGTACTAGGGAAGAAGATTAAAGCAGAAACTCCTTTTGAATCTGAATGCCAAGCACTAAGAGAGGCATTGCTGACCTTCTATATGCTAAACATACAGTAATGCTGCATTGAAACTGACTGTGAGGTATTATACAGACATCTCACAACTGATTCTACAAAGGGAGTGGAGTGGCAAAGCATTAGCACAATGGAAGAGATCCTGAAGCTGAGTAAGGACAGACCAGGTATAACCTTTTCCTTCGTAGACCGCCAAGGCAATCATGCTGCTGATTACTTAGCAGCTCTGGGAAGCAGGGGGAGGGCACCCAATGGGTGGCTGGAAGCGGCACCCTCCCTCTTAAATGAGTTGTTGATGGCTGACCTTAATAGTGGAAGGAGCTGTAGAAGGAATATGGCAGAGGATGGTGAAATACGTGCAGGGATTGGCTGAGCCCACCTGTCTTGTAATACTGGCTTCCTTGTTTTTTTAAATTTGTCTATTTTGTTGATTTGGCTAGTTGTGTGGTAGTTTGTATTAATAGGCTTTTATGAGGTTTTTTGGCTTCGGCTATTAGTGTGTGTATAGCTTTGTTTTACTAGTTTAGAAAGTATGTGTGTTAGGTTGTAACCATAGGATTTTTTCGAGAGTTTTCTTGGCTTCGGCTATTAGCGTGTGTACTTACTTTTTTGGTGATGAATAAAATGGATTCCTTTTTGGCAAAAAAAAAAAAAAATTGAAGGAAAAGTCGATTATATCATCAGGGCTTCACCGTATCGATTCAATCAAGAAATTTATAATGTGGGCATCTGTCCCCGTGAGGATGATGAAAAATTCAACATTGTGTTCGAACCTTATAAACAACCCATCCCCTCACTGCCGCCACCGCCGGCCCCAGCCTCCAACTTTGTGCCACATATCTGAAAGATTGTCCGTTGAGAAATTAATTAATTATGCATATCTTAATGTTGCTGATAATGTTTAATTAACGAGCACCTCTCCCTAATATTGCTCGAAATAAATCAGCATATGTGTAATGAATAAACAATGCCGTTTGCTTTGTTATCTTATGCCCGACTAATTAACTTTGCTTCTCTTTCTCCCACAACATATATTAGAATTTCAGATTTCTTTTTTCTTCGAGCAGAAAACTTCATATTAACTAAATAAAATATTATTATACAATTTAATCGCAGAAAAAATTGCAGGATAATAGGGCAATTGCATGTATATACTGACACTAGAGTCTTAGAAATGGGAAAGCAAATAATTTGACAGATTCTAGGCTAACATCAAAATAGTTCTGTTAATCTTGACGGTTAATATAAAACAAATTTTATTGAATATTTTGATTCTAAAATAAATTTGCATGTCTCTGCCTCCATCCTCTTTCCAGCGTATAATTTGGGGGTTTTTTTACTCTTATATTTTTTGGAAGGTTGTTACAAATGCCTAGTTTCCTCCTGTTTAAATTTTTGGTGAGTGTTCTAAAATCCGTTATAGATGAATTTATGAGTTGCAAATTAAATTGGAGAAATCCTTTTAAAACCATTTTAAAATATCTAAATTCGAATTTGAGCCGCTAAATTTAAGGAATCACTAATCAGGACATATGACATAAACTGAGATTTAGGAGTTTTCTCAATTTATCTCAATGTCCCTGGGTTATTTGAAATTCTGTCAGTCTACACCTAGTATTTTATAAACTAAATAAAATAAAAAAAACACACATCTTTATGGAAAGTTAAAAAATTGCACTCTCAACGACACCCAAGAAAAATAATGGAAATAAAACTGCCAAGTGCAGGTTCTGGAAATAAAACTGAGCCTAAACTTGCAGAGATCTACTTGGACAAGAGTTCTGATTATCACGAACATTATGAACCAAAAGTTTTGGCAAAACCAAAATTGAATTCAAGGGTAAGGACTAACAATGATATTAACCCATTATGTAATTATATTTGTTATCTTTAAATATTAAAGTACGATTGGAATTATTATTGTTGTTGTTGTAGTTCTTCTTGGGTCTATTGATAGCCCTAGAGTGTCTGATTGGAGGGAGACTAAACTAGACTTAAGTTGTTGAGTAAATTAGAGGATTACTCTGGTTTTATTTAGACGTTCAGTTTATCTAATTTTCACATACGAAGGAAAGTTAGTATTACCATATTGAATCAGTCTTAAATTAATAAAAAATTTTAAATTTACCCTCACATATAATCGGTATTGGGAAAAATATTCAACACATTGTGTTTCATCTCTTTCTTCTCTCTACACTTATAAATCATTTTGCAACCCTCTCTCATCTTTTTATTGCATTTAATAGGGACAAAGTTGTAACTTTCTCATCAATTACTCTCCGTGAGGACTTGTAATAAGGACCAAATATATGCCCCCCCCCCCCAAATTGGACTTATAAATAGAACCACAGCGGTATTTTAATTTTCTCGGCTTCTTTTGTCCCTCTCTTCCCTCCTTTCTCTGTCTTTCACTTCCTCTTTCCACTTTTCATTTCAAATCAAACGCACACATAACGTAGTACCATTTAGAGGTTAAATATATCGTAGTTGTTACCAATGAGTTTTCATATAGATTATATATGGATGACCATTTGTCCCTTTTAATAAACCTTCAATTTGAAGGCTAAAGTACATATTTAGTTATTTAAGTTTATATCATATTTCAGTCATTTTGTCTTAATATCATTAGTTTCACTTAATGGAAAATGATGACTAATCAAATTTAAATGGTGATTATATAATTAAAATGCTCACAAAAAATTATTAAATTTCAAATTATAACAATGATTATATTAAATTTCTTAAAATATAACCATAGTTTATCAGTATTCAATTGTAAAATCACAGTTTACATTTGATAAATTAACAATTTTTGTTACATAAAGATAACATATTCAGATAAAATGACTAAAAGTGTATTTCTTAAAGTTAAAGAACTATATTGAAATTTGATGTGAATTTAAACGAGTAAATATATACTTTAACTTAATTGGATAGTATATGGATCAGAAAGAGACGCTTACATTACCAAATTGCTATATTCGATGATTGATGCAAGACACTATACACACAGGCGTAGGTAACAGTACTTCGGAGCTTGAGAAAGAACTTGGCATATCGTGTCGAAGCTTGATGAGTCATATTCATTTGCACGTGATGCATGCTAAGGACAAGGAAGCAATCTTAGCTGTGGGATTTTCGGTGGAATAGATTTGAAGCATCTCTTGCATTTCAAGCTGGGAAATTTATTATTATGCCAAACAACACAAAATATGTAGCCATCACCACGTGGGAAATAGTCTCTGTTTCTGTGTATAGATTGACTATTATTCTGCAGCACAAAGAAGACGCCCACATTGTCCATAGTTCCTTACTGTTTTTAGAGAATGAGTAGCATTTGTCTTAATTCCATGAAAACCACGTACAAGGAGAGAGAGAAGAATTAACCACTCTCGTACCTAGTTTTCATGGAATGAGACAAACACGTACAAGGAGAGAGAATATTTGCAAAAAACAGTCAGAAACTATACACGACACGGACATCTGATGTGTTGGAGAATAATAACCAATCCAAAAACAGAAACATAAAATATTTCGCACGTGGTGATCACTCCAATTAATTTTGGGTCGGAATTCTTGTGACGAAGTTTGCTGTGAGGAGGAATGTCCAGTACGTACAATTAAGTTTTGAAATGTATAAAAGGAATATGGATATCACACTAACCGGGAATGGATCATTCAGATCTGATTTAGACAGTTCAAAGTTGATTTTTTTTTAAATAGTTTCAGTTTGAAATCTGTTCGGGCTTTAAAGCATTACATTAACATATACCGCACAAGTGTATGACGGGGATTCACCGATTTGATAGCAAATTTTACGGTTTAAATTGGGTTCCGATGTGTCTAGAGCCTAGCTGCCTGAACAGTAGCCACGCCCATCATGCTTGCTGCCCACTGCGGCGAGTTTGAAACCTCTGCTGGCCCACTGCGGCGGAGGAAAGCATTACCCAGCATATCCATCGTTACTGCAAAGCTGTGAACCTACTATCCAAACTCTAGCCTTAATGGAACAATCAACGGATGTGAGGTTGCTGGAAAAAGGAAGCCGATCCCCCCTTGAAGAGGAAAAACGTACCACCAAGAAGGTCCGGATCAAAGATAATGGTGAAGATGAGAATGATATGGAGGTTGAATGATATCCAGAAACAACTTTTCCACGAGGAGCCATCAGAGATCACCCAACTGCATGGGGACTCCTTACTAGGCACCGATGACATCCCAAAACAGGCTCCCACCTTCAAGGATAAGCTACTCAATAACAAGACGAATGAAATCAGTGGAGCTGACTCAAGCCGAGCTGCCATGGAGGAGCTTAATATAGCACCTGAGGATTTTAAAGTAGCCATTGAAGGGTACATTCCCTCCATTTCCTTCTCGCAACGTGTACAGGAGTACATGCATCAGTGCATGCGCCATGCTGTTGTTGTAAAACTCCTTGGTCGATTCATACGCCAAGATACACTGTATGCCAAAATTCTCGCCTTATGGAAACCCACAGGTGGAGTAAAACTTACGGAGCTTTACGGAGGCTGTTACATGGTGAAGTTTGATAATGATCTTGATCTCCATAATGCGCTACGTGGAGGGCCTTGGGTGGTGCTTGGTCACTACCTAACAGTCCGTTCGTGGACACCCTCTTTATCCCCTTCCAACTTAGAGATTACCCAAGTGTTTGGTAGGGTGCGACTACTATCATGAGAGCGTGATAGTTCAAGTGTTAAAGATTAACTACAACACTGAAGGAGTGGATAAGGCACGTTTTGCGCGTCTGGCCGTTAAACTGGATCTCACGAAGCCTTTGGTGTCCATGATAAAACTAGATGGAGTGACCCAGTTTGTTGAATATGAAGGCTTACCGACTATCTGCTACCATTGTGGTAGATAAGGCCACTTGGAAACTGCTTGTCCTAAAAAAATCCAGCAGCAAAAGCCATCATCGGCCTCTACCAGTGTCCCCACAACGGCCACTGCGACGATGAACCAAGTGCCCTCCGCAACTGAAAACAGAGCTCGTGAACTTCAAGCGTGAGAAGAACAGCTCTTTGCGGCATGGATGTAAGCACCCTCCAAACAGTGGCGTGGTCGAATGAACAGGAAAAATGCAGAAAGCTCACCCCTATTAACAGAAACTGGTGGTAATCGTTTCTCCCTTCCAGCGAATGCGGACGATGGAAATAATCACAAGGAAGGAAACGATGCAGCTACACCTGCAACCTGCCAAGATAAGACTACTCTGGCTTCGTCGGACCATGTAAAAGTCAATACCATGCTGCAACGTCATGGCAAAACTTTTGGAGAATAACTTCTGTCTCGGGTTTGCTTAAAATAGCTTTTGGAGTATACTAGATTTTAAGAAAGAAGTGATTATGATAAAAATGAATATGTTTGGATAGTTGTTATAAGAATAACTTTTAGAATGTGAAATAATAAAAAAAGATATAAAGTAATATATTAAATTTTTATTTTAATTTTAGCTCAATAATTAAATAACTATTTTTAAATGTCCCCACTCAATTATTATTATGGGATCAATATAAAATAATGAATCAAGGCTAGTGTAATTTATTGGTGATCATGTGATTGATGGTCAATTCTTATCATGGGATAAATAACATATCTCTCTTCTTATTATGGTAGACGGATTATATACATATATATATATATTTAATATTATTTTTTATCTTTAATATAAGATCCAATTGGCTAATGTAGAGAGATCAAAGAAACTAAATGAATTACTTTAAAATATTTATATTTATCACTTTTCAAAAAATCTAATTTGCTTGATTAATAAACTATTTATGGCCTTCAAGACCTGAGGCCTTTTCTCTATTTATTGGTAAGTCTTCTTTTCTCTATTTCAGAGATTTTCATCAAAATTTTAAATTATATTCTGTTGCATGTGCGCCTAAAACTTAATACAAGTGGAGGCCTCTTAAGAGATGAATATGGCGATTGACAAAGCGAATTCCAAAAGAGTATTGGGTTTGCATCATCTACAGAAGCAGAGTTGCATGCTATAAAGGTAGGACTGTCATTATACCAAGCTAAAGGAGTTTCTAAAATCAAGCTTTATACAGATTCTCTTACTGCTATTCATCTTATCTTTTCTGGCTGTAGGTTGTCTCACCCCCTTAATCAGGTCGTTAGCACTATACAAACGCTCATCCTTATGAATTGGGATTTGTAGATTATTCACTGCCACATAGAAGCACTTGTTTGTGCTGATTATATTGTCAAAAATGGGCATTGGTTGACCTTAGGGTATTTATATTTACCCGAATCACCTAACTTTTGTTTGGAGCCTCTCTATCATGCTTCGTATTCCTGTTTGGGGACAATTACCACTAATTTTGCTGCCATGTAATAGATAACTATCAAGTTTTGCTTGCCTTGTTATTCAAAAGGGAAAAAAAAAAAGAATTAATCGTGAGATGTGAGAATATTACCATGAAAGAGTATTTTTGAGGAGAATTATAAATAAATCTAGCTGAAATATACAAATTATGATTTAGGTTACACTTTTATCAAATCCCTGATAAGGCCTATAGGCTATATTTGGTATTTTTGAATTTTGTGATTTTACTTATATATCATTTTCTTTTCTCTCTATTTTGGCCTAAAACTTTTTTCTCCTTGCTATTTTTTTAACAAGATCTTTCCTCCTTACCCCATGCCTTCCCTTTATTTCTTAATTTTATTTGGAAGTGTTAGCATGAAATAATTCTTCTTCGCCATAATAATTATTAAGATGTTCATATACTGTGCTACTTACTTGTATATTAAAAATAATAAAATAATAAAAATTGAATAAATAATAAAAATTCAGAATAAAATAGCAAAAAATTCAAAAACAAAATAGCAATATACAAAAACTTATTCGAAACAAAATTTTCGTATAAACGTTTCATCACAAATTTTTACAAAACAAAATAACAATTCAAAAGTTAGTATTAAAAAGGAAATTATCAAAATATAATCTCAATATTGTTTAAAGTCAACTAAAAAATTAGAAGTTGAGATCTTAATAATTCAATGAAGAGTAGATTTTGGCATTAAGGTAAAAAGTATTTGGAAATTTGTAATTAAAAAATTGGCATATACATATATCCCTTCAATTTTGTTTTTAATAATAAAAGGGTATTATGATCTTTTGAACAATATTCATAAATTCCTAGTAAGGCCTATTAGCTTTATTAGAGATTTGATAAAAATGTATGCTTAAATTAAAATTTGTGTATTTCAGCTGAATTTAATAAAGATTTTTCCTATTTTTTATGCCAGCAATTAAAATTAAATTACAGCCACTCCAGCGCTAGCCTCTATCATTTCAAATTGTTCCTTCCTTAATTGTGCTCATAGTAATTATAAAGAAGAGGAAAACTTTTTTGCATAATTACTCAGTTGCACTTGAAGAGGAGAAATAAGATGATGAAGTTCTCTCACCTCATGACTTCTATTGTTTGATACAATAATAATATGATATTATGTTTATTATTATTGTCTCAAATTTAATTATCGTCAAACCTAATTAATTAGGTACAGTTATCTAAACATAATCTTTTTTATCTATAAAATTCGAATCCTTTACACAGTTTAATTGTAATATATATCTTGAATATTTTTTAAGTTGTAAGTTCGAAATACAGTCAAAATTCGGAGAAACAGTGATATACATGAAATAGCCGCAACATGGCTAAGATTAAAGAACTCTAAAGTGGGGCTGAACTAAATAAAAGATTGTCCGGGGGTTGAATTGTGAATACAAAAGAATTTTGAGCACTGCAATTTAAATAAATACTTTTTAAAAAATCATGGAAAATTACCCTAGAGTAAAAAATGAACTTATAAAATATTTTAGCCTTGGAATGCGATTCCCAGGTTATTCTTATGGCATTTAAGAGGCAATGAAGGGAAAAACAAACAAAAAAACAAAAACCGTAACATCATCAATAGAAACAGATCTAAAAGTTCAATGACATCAATATAAATAAGTCCTACAATACTACAACAGAGGCTCCATGTTCACTAGGGGAGATGAAAAATAAAGCGAAATCATTAAGAAATATTCAGAATGTTACAGCAACTTTCAAATGTAAGATTAAGCTTGTATGCGCGTCCACATGTCAATATCCCACTTTATAAATTAGTGGTGGCATCTTTGACCAACAATCAATGTTGCGTACGGAGAGATTTATAGCATTTGGTTACACATCATTAAATCAATAAAAAAAGAAGTTTTGTTTCTCCTTACATCAATAAATCACATCATGAGGTCCCATTTCAACATTTTTGCGCATGACATGACCATAGGCAGCATTGCATAACATGCAATCACGTACTCTTACCTAAGTATAGTTCAACCACTAAACATCGGAACAATCGTCCTTCTTAGAATTGACTATCCTACAAAGTTAATATTCATACTCTTCTCCTAAGTATGACTCTATTAAGAGCATACGATTGTTCTTCTACAAAATAGATTGATCATCTTAACACAACATGCATAACATTTATGGTACAAACAAGCATGTAAAATTAAATATATAAAAATAAAATAAGAAATGTTTCTACTTATCTCCTTTCTTTCTAGGTTACCTTCCCTTATATTTCCTTTTCCTGTCTTCCTTGGGGTGCTTAAGCATATATCAAATCCTACAACCATATTTATATAATATTACATTGATTATACGCTTATCAAGCTTTATTTAACTCAACTTTTTCTCTTATTTCCACTTCTACCTTTTACTTTATTTAATCTTCTTTAGTTCTCATTGAAGGGGTGTTCTTTATTCAATCATAAAGGAAGGAAAATATTCTCTTTGTTATTGATTTCTTTTTTATTTATACTCTTATCAAGCTATCCATTTTCTTAACTTTTGAATTTCCAACAAACTTTACAGAAAATCATAACTTATTCTACATAATTCCAATTGTGGTGGTTCCAATTTCTATGTAAAGCTCTTTGCATCCTTAATCAAAGAAGATCCATTTAGAGTTTGTACCCAATTCTAGAACCCAAAATCAGTGCACAAACTTACTCTTTATTTGGCCAATTTTTTTCCAAAATTCCAGATTTCAAAACCAAACTTTAATGGTCTATTCTAGGACTTATTTTAAAACTTATTATGAGTACTATCTACTTACTAAATTTCATGGTCAACAAAGACCATTTGAACAATTATAACTCCCTCAAAGACAGCTGCCCAGATTGACTTTCACAACCAGATTTTCTTACCTTAAAGGAAGACACTTATTCTTCAAAAAAAAACTGGTGGCAGCTATGATTCTCAAATAGGCCACCACCAAACAACAATTAATTAAGAACACTAAGTCTCAATTTCTAAATATCTTTAACACATCATAACTTTGCTAGAAACAACCACAAACGCTATAGCATTTCAACTTTCAACCCCAATTGCAATTTTTTGTTTCAGGTTATAACTTTAATCAATCGTTCAAATGCCTCCTACTCAAATATCCTTTACCTTTTTGGAATAACTGGTTAACTTCAACAGACATTGACTTCAAATTCTTAATCAGCTTCTTCCTACAACATGCTGCCCCATAATCTCCACACCAAATATTTGATGACAGTTTCATAGGCTAATAAATAGCTAAAGCTTTTTCCTTGACTTAATCCTTAAAAGAAACGAGCCTTCAGCTCCAAAACTATGATTAACCCTCTCTTTCACGCTTACTCTCCCTAGCTTATTTAACAGCCTAAATCCTCCTCTGCCTCAACTTCCAGAAAACCCAACACACACACGCCCACACACATTTTTATATTTCACGTAGCCTTAGTTCCCTTAATTCCTTTTTCTTTAGGTTGTGAAGATACCGAGAGCAATTTCACATAGACCCAACACTCTGATTTCAGCTTATCAATTCAGAGACAAAATCACCATGCAGACCCCTATTTCAATTCCTAACCACTTCCATACACCCTCATTAAGCTTTAATCGGAAATAGTCTTCCTTTCTCGGCTAAAATTTTGAAAAGACGAAGCAAAGTTCATATGAACAGTGAACACGTTCATTAAGTCCTATGAAGGTGATGAAAATCGTGCATGCAAAGCTCAAAGCAGTTCAAGGAAGCTTTAGTCTTGTTCATGACTTGATTTAATCGATCGAAATCTTACTTTTGTCTCAATCTTGACTCAAATGAAACCTAATAGCAAAGACGGAAGAATACAAGAGTTGAGGAAGGTTCACAAGGCTTACCTGAACCAGAATTAAGGCTTGCATGTGAAATTTTAGCCTTACTCCTGCAGCTATGATCTCGACTTCCGATTGCTCTAGGCCTTGACCTTTTCATTCTAACTCTCAAGCTTTCTGTTTCATTTTGCCAAAATGAGAGAGAGGAGAAACCAGAGTTCAAAAAACTAGACCGTATGGCCGGTTTAGGCCGAAAACCTATGAACTAGCCACTTGTCAGGTCTAGTTTGATGCTTGAACTACAGGGAGCTCTACCTGGTATAACTTAGTTCAACTCGGCTCTAACTCACTAACCCGGTGGTTTGAACAAGTTGGCCGGTTGCCTTTTTTTTTTATAAAAAACAAAACAGAAGGAGGGAGAGGATGAGGCAGAGGGTGGCGCTGATGATGGAGACGACAAGGATGGATGCATCACAACCCGTTGTGAAGCCAGTCATGGAGGAAGAGGCAGAGGGTGGCATTGGCAGTGGAAACAAGGACAGAGGCAGTGGTGGGTTCCTGTTATAGTCCAAGCCTCCAACTCTTCAAAGTTCAAATAGAGATTGGATTCGGATTTCAGAGGGAAGTAGAATTGTAGAAGTAAAGGAAAGAGAGGAAGAAAGGAAGAAAATAAGGAGGGAGATGGATCGATGGAGTAACGAGAGCCAAAAAAAGAAAAGAAACAAATCAAGAAGTGATACCGGCATATCGCAATAGTGGAGACGTGGAGGGGAAGTAAATAATTTTTACTTTCGTCTCCCTCCCTCCCCTGTCACTAAGGGTGGAAAAAGGCAAAGTGGCCTATGGCCTGATCTGTAAAAGCCTGTACATGCCAGGCTTTTACAGGCTCAAGCCATAGGCCTAGACCGCATAACCAGTCTGTTTTGCTAAACTGGCCAAGCACAAGCCTGTCAAGCTACCTTAGCCCTTTTTTTATACACTATTAAAAATGTGAGAGAAGGATAGAAGGAAGCTCGAACCCTAAACTTATAAGTTGTGATTGGTCATTTTACCACTAGACCAACACATCTTTTTGTTACTTATTATGTATTTTCTATAATTATAAATTCATTTTATTTACAATATTTAATTCAGGGGTTTTAGAGTTCAACGTTTTTCATCCCTTTCTATTTGCTTCATTGTTGCTTCTTCATTCTTCCAGCCTCCATAATCCAGATCACGGACCATTCCCCTTTCAGCTCCACTAAGGTTGTCTTCAGCCGTCACCGTTGTTCTTCATTATGTTCTTCCTCGTTCTCTTTGCTCATGCCTTCACTCTCTCTGTAAGCGTTTATATTATTCTTGTTTACATTCTTTGTTTTTTTTTCTTTTACCTGCATTTAGATTAGTTTTGCTCCTGCCTTCTTTTAGAAGATCCTTCTTCGCCTCTTGTTCTTTGTGAAGATTAACTGATAAATCATTCTCTCTCTCTCTCTCTCTCTCTCTCTCTCGTTCTTCTTACGGTTTTATTTCAAACTTCTTTTTTTTGGAACTTTTTGGGCTATCAGTTCAATCTAGCTAGCTTAAAGAAACTGAATTTTCTTGGGTTTAGTCTAGGTTTCTTTCTATTTCTACCTCCCGTTTTGTTTGGCAGGAGAAAAAAGGATAAGGAAGTTCAATGTTCTGTGTGAAATTTGATTAATTAATCTTCTTGTTATTTTATTTCATAATTTTTCTTACAAATATTACAATTTTTTCCCTTAATTTTGAATTTTGGCTTCGCCTTCAATCTAGTAGCTAGCAAGAGAATCTGAGAATTTTCTGGGGTTTTCTTTGCTTGACGTTTTTCTCTTCTTCCACTAATTCTGTGGTGAGAAAATTGGATACAAAATTCCAAGTTCTGTGTAGGTTTCATTTGACTAATAATTCAATCCAGTCTGGCCATTGTAGTTATTTTGTTATTTATTTAATTCACTTCCCATTAATCGTTTGATAATTTTATTTCATAATTATGTTCTTTTTAGTTGTTGTTGAGTCTGTTTTGCATTGATCTCTGGTTCCCTATTTGGCTTCTGAGAAAATTGTAAATAACTTCAAAGTTCCGTGAAAACTTCCTTTAATTGATTATCTATCACTCAATTCATCATTTTCTTAAGTTGGTTTCTAATCGTAACTATGCCCCAGGGACATTTATATGATGGCTTGCTCATGCGTAACTATTCCATATCGATCTCTTCTTACAAAGCAAACACTCATTCTTTTGCTCATATATCTTGCTTCCCATTCATTTAAAAGTTGATATTAATGAAGCGTTTCTGATGATGCTTACTGATTTGATAAAACCAGTCACTACTCTTGGGGTTACATTGCAATTTTTGACAAGTTTCCTTCTTTTACGGATTTTCCCGTCAAAGAATGTTCCTGTGTCTTTTGTGTTTTGGGAGACTCTACTTGATCCTGTTAGGATCGGATTTGACCAAGAGGGGGGGTGAATTGGTCAGATAAAAATTTTCGCAACATAAAAGACGTAAAACAGAGTATGAAGAAAAATGGACACAGTGGTTTATCCTGATTCGGCCCTCTCTGACCTACGTCCAGTCCTCAGAAACCTCTGAGCTTTTCAAATCCACTAATCTCAACAGATTACAACCAATCAAAAGAAGGACTCTCCCCCTTCCTAACTCAAACTAACCCACAGACACTTTTGCTCGTGTCTCAACTCACTCAAGATTCTCCAACCTTGAGTATCTCTTACAATATCAATGAACAACAAGTATATTCTCCTTTCTGAGAATTGAATGATAAACACTGAAGCTCTTAGATATGAGAATATGATAACAGAGTAAGAAATAGAAGGTAATAAGTTTTCTGTGCGCATTCTCTGCTCTTCTCTTTTCGTTCTTCACTGCTTTGCCTTTTATAGACGCGGAGAATTAAGTGCCGTTGGAGACAATTAAGTTTCCGTTAGACTCAATGCCTAGAATTTGTCCGTTGAAGCTCCTTTCTGATTCGGCAAACTGATTAAATAAACGCTGCATGAACAGTACAGTAATTCGAAATCAGTATAGCGCTTTCTGACAACGTTGCACAACTGTCGGAAACCAAACTCGAGTTTTCCTTTTTCATAACTCGAGTTTTGAGAAGTTTTTCAAAGTAAAAATCTCATAACTCTTTTTGTAACTCGGGTTTTGATACGAGTTTTGATAAAACTTGAGTTATAAAACTTAAAAATCGGGTTTTGAGAAGTTCCAGTAAGTCACGATACGAAGCGCTCACTGAAACTCGGGTTCCAGTATTCAAAACTTCAAGTTTTGACAATTTCCAAAACATAACTTTCATTGTAACTCGAGTTTCCTTGAGAGTTTTGTATTCCAGCGTGTTTAACCTTCGAAACTCGAGTTTTACATCATAAAACTTCAAGTTATAAGAGTTGCAAAACATAACTTTTATTTGAAACTCGAGTTGCATTGGAAGTTTTAAATTTAGCACTGATATGCTTCTCGAAACTCGAGTTCTAGTTTGCCAAACTCGAGTTCTATGGAAACTCTAAGCATAACTTCAAGTTTGGAAGGAAGTTTTGAAGTTCAGTGTTGCGTGTCCGCTCGAAACTCGAGTTCCAGAAACTCAAAACTCGAGTTCTGTCATAACTTTCACTCAAAACTTCAAGTCGAGAAGGAAGTTTCGTTTCTCACTCTTCGAAACTCGAGTTCTGTTAGCCATAACTCGAGTTCCATCAAAACTTTTAATGTAACTCGAGTTCTGAATGGAAGTTTTGTGTTTCAACAAATTTTTAAAGCCCGAAACTCGAGTTCTACAAAACGAAACTCGAGTTTTGTCAAAAACTTCCAACATAACTTGAGTTTTCACTGAGAGTTCGATTTTTCCAAAACACTTCCAACAATCGAAACTCGAGTTTTAAAACACGAAACTCGAGTTCTTCCAGAACTTTTACTTCAACTCGAGTTCTGTATAGAGTTTTGCATTTCTAAAACTCTTCAAACGCCCGAGACTCGAGTTTTAAAACCTGAAACTCGAGTTATGTCAAAACTTTTATTCAAACTCGAGTT
>QFDD01121165.1:0-16399 GCA_006871305.1 Vachellia collinsii
TAGCTTCTCATGACGAGAGGAGTATCAATGATCAATAAACGTTCCAATTTTACACGGCAAGCTTATTTTTCAACAGCTAATATATGTCGGGTTTGATGTTTTCAGAAGGAGGACAGTGAGGCCGTTTCATTGCATCAAGAGCACACGCTTCCTATTATGGGTCCAGAAAGGCTGCAAGAAATAGGATCGTATCTCACGTTTAAAATGATGGAGGAGATGATTCGTCCATTTGCGATGCCAGCAGAAGACTTCCCTCCTCCAGCAACACCTGCTGGATTCTCGGGTTATTTCTCTAAAACTGTAATTGACCGCCTGGTAAATCTTTGGCCCTTTAAGCAAGCCAATCATTCTAATGGCAAGTAGCAAGCTGGGATGCACATTTCCTTCCTTTGTTCTTATCGTGCTTTTAATGGGATGGAAAACATGTTGAATAACCCATGCGAGCTTTGGCTTGTTTCCTTTGGGGGAAAAATTTTTTGGAATTGGCTGAAAGTATCCATAGAAAATCAGAAATTAAAGTAGGCTTCATTTCCTTTTTTTTTTCCCTACTTCACCCACGCCCACCCCCAAAAGGCCAAAGGGATATGAATCGTGTCATTTAAACCACTCTTACAATTTTAGAATATACATGTAGGCATATTTCTGTGATATTTGTCGATTATTTTTTTTTTATTTTCTAATGTTCAAATATGTATATATTGATATTATAGATTAAAAATATGAATCAGATTTTTTTTAAAAAAAAAAAGTAACGACCAATTTAAGGTCTATTCGACCGATTCGTAGCCTATTCTCTCGTTCCTAATTTTCTCATTATGCTGGATTGGACACCTTATGGTTAAATATGTTGGTGTAGTGACTGTAGTCTGATTCTCATAATACTGCCCTTCCTATTATATTCTTAAACGCGTAAACTTTATTTCTTGATCAAACAAAGGACACTTAAACTTTATTTCTTGATCACATAAACAAGCATTTTGCAGTTAAATAACTGGGCAATTCTATTTCATTCCACTTAATACCCTAGAAAATCAGAACAATCTAACTTGGTCTGCTATTGGATTCAAAAGGGAGTTGTACGCATTACCCATCTAATCTTTAATATAAAATTTACTTTAATAAAGAAATTAGACTATGGAGTGAAAATTATTTTTGAGGAATAATATATTTCCCATTCTGTACGTTGTTGTAATCTTCCAAATTTCATAAGAAACAAAAATTGGTACATCCTACTTACTGTAAAGGGAATTGTGAAGAAAACCGCATCCCTGTATTTTATGCATGGTGACTGACCCGATGATATGATCATGTAACCAGTCTCGGTAACTACATGACTCGGAGTCATTGGAGTGGCCGGTGGTAATCTAGTGCTACACAAGGCCAACTCGATCAACTGGCGAGTTGCTAGGTTGATCGGATTGCATTAAATAAAAAACAAATAAAGGTTAGTATTCAAAATGACAGTGTTTGCATTTGTTTTTTTTTTTTAATGATCATTTTTATTATTTTGATATTTTTGTTAGAAAAAATATTTAGTTATTAGTAACTCTGATATGAATAAATGGTAAATTAATAATGCAATGTCAATATGTTAAAGAAGTTGTAAAGAATGTTGAATAAAAATATGATTATTTTGCTAATAATTCAAGATATTGAATTGATATTTAGTATTTGGATGGTGTGATGAGAAATTAAGCATTTAAACTATTTTGAAATTTTTTTATTTCTCACCGATTTGATCCCAAGTTGGCTCTGAGTTAATCTATTAACCGTTGACTCATTACTTTAACGGGTTCAAAAGCCGATCCAAGTTTAATAACCTTGATTTTATGCACCCTACCACCTAATAGGGCGAAACAAATGTGATGCATCCCATGGAAATCCAAGCATCCCTTGGACTATACTTAGTGCTTATTTGATAATCCAAAAACCACTTTTACACAAGTTGAAATAAAACTCATCTCACGTACTTACTTGTAACTCCGTAAAATCATTTGAAATAAATTAATCCAAACACTCTCAGACAATGTGCTTGTTTGAAAAACCCCAAAAGCACTTTTACGTATACTGAAATAAAACATCTCTCACATATTTGGATCTCGTAAAATTACTTAAAATAAATTAATTCAAACACTCATATATTGTGATTGGGAAAATTCCATAATCACTTAAAAAAGCATTTTCATGCTCGAGATAAAAGTCCTCTCTTTTTTTGCTAATGAAGTAAAAATCATCCCACATACTTATTTTGAAAGTTGTGAAAATCACTTAAAATAAACTAATCCAAACACATACTAATCAAATTTTTTAATGTTAAATTCTCTGAATACACTTAACTATATATCTTATTTTTAAAATATTATCATTAAACAATAAATTTCATCAAAAAATAGGATGGTTGATGATATATGAGATAAAAATCTTGACATAATATATATATATATAGACTATGTCCATATGTTAAGTAGTTGAATAAGCTAAAGAAATCCGATTGGATTTAATAGACAGGGACCGTCAGAATTTTGTAAAGCAGCAACAATCACGAGATTCAATCCCCTGCCGTGATTCAAGCATTCTATCAAATTCATACTTTAATTGAAAACATTACGTAGCTTATAGCAAGCAGGCGGAATCAGGTGGAGTTCAAGCGGCTCTGAGCTTCTCCACCTTCTTCTCAAGCTCGTCCTTCTTCGCACCAACCACCCTGTCTATCTCCTTCCCCTTCTTCCACAACACAAACGTCGGCATCGCCTGCACCTGGAATTCCCGCGCCACATCCTGATTTTTTTCCAAAGAGGAACAATTCAGAAACAAACAGAAAGTTGTGAGGATGGAGAAATAAAATTGAGATTATTTGCTGGGTTTATATAAGCAAGTAACTTACAGAGAGCTCGTCCACATCGATCTTGACGAATTCAACGTCGGAGAATTTGTCGGCCATGGCATGGATGGCCGGCTCTATGAACCTACATGGCCCGCACCACGATGCTGAGAAATCTATCACGATCTTACCTCAATCAATAACCAAATCCAGAGAGATTCAGTGGACCGGGGGAAAATTCAGATCTCTATATTATTGCGGTGAAAAAATAGAAAACGAGGATGGAATAGATATGAGATTGAAAAAAGAGGGGGGGGGGTGGGAAGGGACAAGAGATGTAAAATTCAATACGAGTTTATTGGAATCTTTCACTTCATTGAAGTGGAGCTGCCATCGGGCGGAGGAGTGAAACGGCACGACCCTGGAATTCTCCGGCGCGGCAGCAGCGGCGGAACCTCCATGGCCTCCTACAATGCTAGAGATAATTGATCCCATGCTTTGCTGTAGGTCTCGGAAATCAAGCGAAGCCTCCTTGGATGTGCTGAAATCGGCGCCGGCAACTAAATGCAAATGGGATGCATTATTTCTCTGATTTTCTTTTTATATTCTCGGCTTGATTCTTTTATAACTTTATTTTTAGCGTGAATAGAAAGTTAATAACGAATCTTCTGCCTTCCTGGTTAAAAAAAGAAAGAAAAAGAAAATAACGAATCTTCTGCCTTAGATATTTACTTTTTAATATAAGTTATGCTTGTTTGAAAACCCTTAAAGTTAGTTTAAAAAAGACTTTTACACAAATCAAAATAATTTTATATATATATATATATTATCTTAAATTTCGGAAAACAACACTATTTCAAACATTCGTTTAGAGTTTAGTTATCTTACCTATTTTCTTGCTGTATGTCAAAAAAGGTCAAATTTATTTTTTTAGAAATCATATTGATTATTTTTTTTTTTGAATAGGAAGGAATATATTAACAAGAAAGATTACAAGGAGTACAAAAACAACATCTTAATCAGTTGGCTCAATAGAACCTAGGAAGGGCTTTAAGAATGTGAGCTTGTTTGGCAATCACTTAAAAAGCACTTTTATATAAATTGAGACAAAACTTCTCTCACATACTTACCTTAGATTGTGTAAAATCACTTAAAAAATATATTCCTAAACATACTCACAATCGTTGAAGCTATTGATTATTCTTTCTTTTGGGGGAATGGGATGCTTTTGAGGTTGGGGTCCTGTCCCTCTATGAGATGTGTTGGTTGTTTTACTTTGACATGATCTTTAAGCTTAGTGCTCCCCTTTATATTCGGGGGGAAAAAATTAAAAAGGCACATGGGAGCAAGTGCTCCCCTTTATGTTAATATGAACATAATCTGTTATAAATGTGAAAATATTAATAAAGACATGATTAGATTCAACATCATCACTTCTAATAAAAAATTTAACGAAAAATCAACTTGACTGACTTCTTTTTTATTAATGATGTAGATAATTCAATCCTCTCATCTAATCCTATTTATTTATTAGAGAGATAAAATTTTATTTTATTCTATATACAAGTTATCTCAGTAAATTTTTCGTCTAAATTTTATGGAAAACTGCAATAGGCAATTCGAAATTTCATGGAGAATATCGCAGCTCCAACCTCCAAATCAGACATCAATATTGGAGCACAACAAAGGTAAGCATTCTCTCAAGCTTCCTTATCACAGTGGCCAGTGAAGATGTCAGAACTGAAATTATCGTATCAATAACAACTTTTGACAAACTCACGTTTTCGAATTGCCTGCATTCATGCGACAGTCAGCAAGCTACCATGGTAAGGTACTTAGGGGTCTGTAAAATAAAGTATAGCAGCGTACATTGGTGATTGGTCAATAACATGTGAATGCGGATATTCTCCACCTTTACTATATTCTTTATGTAGTTGTTTGATCGGCTTAAATTTAATTATTGTCAAATCGATTTGAGTAGTTTTTTTAGAGATGTTTCCTGCATTCACATTCATTTAAATTCAAACACTCATGTTTTAAGTGGGTATTTCTAATTATTACTGCTCCGTTTGGATGGGAATAAAAGTTGAGAGGAAAGAAAATGGGAGGAGAGAAAATGGAGAGAAGAGAAAAGTTGAGAGAAAATATTATCGTCCATCTTGTTTGGATGGACGAGAGAAAAGAAAATGAATAAATAATTAAATGATTAAAATATCCTTAAATGAAAATATTTTAGTAAATAGTTGAATAAATAAATTATCCTTTGAAAAAATTATATTAACATTCATATCATTAAATAATTTAAAATTAAATTATTTATTAAAGATATGTTTTCATGTTATTATATTTCAAAAAAATAATTTAGATAAAAATATATCATATTTTTTAAGGTTATGGGTTTTAATAAACAATTAAAAATAAATTATATATTAGAATATATTTTAAAGATTATCCTTCTAAAAAGAAGAAAATTATAATCAAAATTTTTTTAAAAAAAGTTAGATATTAAATTTAATGGTTTAAAATGAAAAAGTAACAAAAAGCACATGGGTAGATGAGGAAAAATAGTTTTCTCTTTATTTTCCTTTCATGTGTGGAGGGAAAAGTTGGAGAGAAAATGTGGTGTGGTCCATACCCAATTTTCTCTCCAACTCTTCATTCCTCCCACTTTTTCTCTCCCATCCAAATAGAGAAAAACTCATTTCTCCTCTTATTTTCTCTCACAGTTTTTTCTCCTCTCTCATTTTCTCTCAATACAAACAAGGTGTATGTTGGTGGAAGGGGTAACATGTATATATAGACAAGCAGCCAGCCAGCAGGGCTTTTTATGGTTAGCAGAAAAGAATAATTTTTATTATGATGCTGAAGGTAAAAGATAAATTTTTTTCATAATTAATTCACTCATAACGTTCGACATTTGAAATTCAAACCATCACGACTTAATCAAGGAGCAATAATTTCTATTCACTCACCAATGCTAACTTGAATTGGATGTTTTGGAACATATTTTAGTCCATCAATTTCTAATATTGATGCAAAATATATTTTTAGGCCGTAAGTTTTCCATCTCTAATATATTGAAACTCTAGCATTCTGGCGACACAAGGTACTTATTAATGAACAGGAAAAAAAAAAAACAGAGAGACTACGGCTTGGACCGTGCATGAGAGAACCAGGATGATTCCTACCATTATGTGCTTCAATCAAGTTCGGAATTTGGTTTGGATGTGGCATTACTATTTCATCAAGCATCTTACTCATATTTATTAAAATGTAGCAAAAAAAAAATTATCCGGTTAATAAAGAGTTAACTCAAAACCTACAGTTCATGAGTTCAAATGTCAGTACCAATATAAGAATCTTATTGATAGATATATATCTGTAAGTATTCTCTAAATTTAAAGGCATAAGAATTCTGATAAAGCTCCAAAATTTAATTTACCTGAATTTTTTCACACAGACAACATATTTATTAAATATAACCTTGATCACCATTAAATAAATATAATCTTTATGTGAACCAGCAAACAAAATTAACCCAACAGATTTTATTCAATTGATCAGAGATTTCTTACATCTCTACGGCTCTACCAGTGCTGTCCTGTACCGTGATCATAACCATTTACCATCCCTAGTTTGAGACACAAATAGAGATGGAAAACGACCCAGCTGGTACCCATTACAGCGAGGAAGAAGGAAAAGGCCGCGTACGATAGCGTAAAGGAAAATAGAAGCATGAGGGCACTCAACAGGATCCATATTCCAAGCAGCAGTTTGTGCTTCCGCGGAGACTTCTCATGCAGAGGAACCTGCAGAGCCAATTGGCAGCAGAAGTAGAAGAAGAAGGCGTAATAGCAGACGAAGGTGGCGAACGGCACCAACGGAATCTTGTGGTTGCGGTATGCTTTGTAAATGAGGGCACCGCTGGTGAGAATCAAGATGTAGAAGGACCAGCATAGGTGGAGATGATGAAGCGACACTGAAACGTTGAGATTGGCGACGACTTGAGGCCCAGATGCAGTCCTCCTTTCCATTGTTTGATTGACGGGGAATTTTACTGTGATGTGAGAAGAGAAGGGGAGGGATTTGTGGTTCTTAAATACGCAAATAGAAACTGCTGTTGGAAGTTGCCGGGAGACTCTTGAGCACTGAGCAGAACGCAGAATGCACGGACGGGGTATTTTCTAGGGACCTTCCATGGAAATGTCCAAGAAACAGCCCAGAAAACACATCACTACGTATTTGGTTTAAAAGTTTTTATTCAGCGGTAATATTATTTTAGAAAATTCCAAACATAGCAATGCTATGATTGCTATCTTATTCTATTAAAAAAATTAATTAAAAGATTGATGTTAATTAGTAGCATTTTTTAATGTTAAAGGATAAAATTAATCCATTTTAACACTTTTAGGAACATTACTCTTTCATAAAAACACAGTAGATTTGTACTTTAACCCTAACTAAAATTTTGGACGGACTGAGCAGCACAATGACAAGCTTTATATCAGGAAATGAGAACATGTTACTTATTTGTTATATAGTCTTTCTTTTTCTGCGATTGTATTTCTGTTGTTTAATACTGAGTTCCCTTTTCTGTTTTCCTAGGCCAAATGTATTGGTGCTCCTATAGAGCCATTCAACCCACATAAGCATGATAGGTAAGGATCCATTTCCTCTCGGAAGGAGTCGATTTGATTAATGTTTAAATAAATTGCACTCATTAACCATCTAAAAAACAAAACTTACATCAATTAAACCTACAATTACAACCTGTATATAACAAAATAAGACCTATCAATCACACCCTTCATAGAATGATCGACATGGTTTGAACCATCACTTGCACCAAACGCCATATCATTTGTCCTTCTAAGACCTTGTTTGAATTAGCGTTATAAAAACATATTAATGTAAATTAAGATAAAACTTATTTCACATACTTTTTTTTAGACAGTATATTATATTAAACAAATAGTTTCTACCGCTAATTCAAATGAAAACAACAAATTCTTTATAATCAAACATGATGATATCTGTTCCGCTTCTCAATATCATGCACAATGGTCCTACTCACACTTGATCCTTCTTTAGTTACCACTTTCAATCACACTCAATGAACATATAATAATTCATATGTCTCCATAGAGGAGGTAATGCCAGCCAGCTCGCCGGTTACAAGTTGACCCGTCGCAGGGTAGGCTCAAATATCCGCTTATATATGGATTGTGATTTTTTCAACTCAACCCTTTTTTTACAAAAAAAAAAAAATTACCTATAATATTTTTTTCAACTTGGACTTGAAGTATCTTTTTTTATTTTTTCAATACCTAAAATAAAATATTCTTTTTCATAAATTTAATTTATAAAAATACACTACAACTTGAATATAAAATATCTAATTCAAATTTTAAATAATATAACATAAAGATATATAATATACTTTGTAAGATTGAATTCAAACTAAATATAAACCTATCAAATGATTAATAAATATCCATATTAATTAGATTTACATTATTATTAGAAGTTGTTCACATGTTTTTATAAATCAATTTTAATTTTTTTTTAAAAAAAAAAGTGGGTTGGCAGCAAATGCTGGTTAGGCAGGTGCGGGTCAAAAAGACCTGCATCCAAATGGGTTTGGTTTTGGCCAATTCAACTAGTTACAGATTGGTAGATTCAGTCCAAAGATTAAACCCATATTACCAGTTCTACTCTCCATCCCTTGACAACTTTAAAACCTTCAACCGTATATGAAAATGCAGAACCAGCTTAAACATTACATTGCAATACCCCCTCCCCCCGGTCCCTTCACGTCAAATCCCCGCCACATTACATTACTAGTCACCCCACAGAAAGCATTCGTTAAGTTTGTTTACGTAAACTATTTTTCAAATTCGATAGAAGTGCCATTTTTATGAAAATGATTGGCATCCTACTAAACAAATTAAAATCACAATTTCACCTTTAATTCCAGTTTCACTATTAACGAACGGGGCATTAGATATTGTTCCGGCTTCTCTCTTGCCAAAGTCCCCCATTCCCAAAGAAAAAAATGTAATTAAAGTTTATAGAGGCGAAAACAAACCACTTGTGATCAGGCAGCCATAGAATTGTGCAGTCCTGCGATTACCGAATATAAACTAAATCCGTGTAGTCATACGTTTACCGCAGTGGACCACGCTTTTTTTCCTTCGTAAATGTTGGGTTATGACAATCGGATGGCTATCCACATAAATGTTGGGTTTTTACTATGTTGTAAAAATGGATCAAGTTGGATGCACCATCCTGAAATATTTGGTTGCGTGCATTGAAGTATTTTTAAATCTACAACTTTTTTTTTATGGCGCAAATTACATTACAAAAAGGATTTTACATTTAACACTTGAGGACTATTTTATACCTTGACAATTTGAGAAGCTTGACGTATTAAAAAATATTTTAGAGTATTGGGAAAAAAAATCCTTTAAATTATTAGATGAATTACAAAAAGACAGCACAATTAGAATGTGAAGAATGAACACATTAGTGGAAAACTTTTGGTTTCACTAACCCATACGTATTTGTCCACAGTTAGACTCGTTCCTATACGAAGTCTGATTCTCTCATTTCCATCATACCGGTTTCCTCGTTTACCCAGTAACTTTTAGCCCTGCTATTTGTCACCGAACCATTTCTTAAATTGTACTCTCCCCAAACCGAGTAGAGATGGAGGACGAGCATGTTCCCACCTGTTACAACCCCTAGGAAGGAAAAAGACACAGAGGATCTTGTCAATTCTGTAAACTTCAAGCAAAATCCCATCATTAGGGCACTCATCAACAACCAGATTCCGATCTGGAGCTTATGCTTCTTCGGAGATTTCTTCCACGGAGGTATCCGCCGATTCAATTCGAAGCAGTAGTGCAACAAGAAGGCTACAAAGCAGACGAAGGTGACGAAGGATACGGTTGGAATTTCGCCATTGGAGTATGATCTGTAGATTCGTGCGCCGCTGCCTGTAACGAAGCTGATGAGACCGAAGCAGGGGAGGATATGGTGAAGACGAGTTTCCAGGTTGCAATTGACGACGACGACATGAGTCTGTGATGAAGCCATTTCATGGATTTCCATTAATTGCCCTGGAAGTAAAGTGAAGAAGAAGTTGCGAAGCGAGCTGGAGTTTTACCGAGGATGAGGAGGAGGAAGGGGCTCGTAAGCCTTAAATAAGAACAGATTTTGAAGCTTTTTTCTGGGTATTGGAGCCCTGGAGCTTGCTTGGAAACCGAGACCGGCGAAGTTTCCAGTGGTTGGTGGAAACATTGGGCTTTTCCTTTAATAATGGGCTTGAGAGCTCTTTCTGCGAATATAGTTGAATATTTTGTCTGAGTCATTAGAATAAAATATTAAAATTTTAATTCATTTGTTAGAGATTAATGATAAATTTGTTGAATTAATACACATTATATATTGCTGTGTGGTATTGGTCAATCAATGTATGAAAGCATTAACGGATTGATGAAATACAATAATAAGTGTTGATATTTTTCATGCTTTATATTTTTTCCCCTAACCCTATGTATCATTCTACTTGAGTAATTATGTTGAAAATAATACCATTTATTAAATGCAAACATCCTTTTCCAATAGGATGTGAACTTTAATTCACAAAATTATTAGGTATTAACTTCTTTCACAGGAGTGAAATTAAGTAGGTTATTTTGTGCCCTTTTAACATGGAAAACTGCAGAGTTTGGTTATGTATGAGTTGAGTATGACCAAGACCAGGTGTGTGTGAATGGGTGGGATACCAAATACCATGTTACATAGGCTTATCCAATAAATCAATAAAAAAGCATGTTTGGATTATGGGCATGGTAGCGTAGAAACTTCCAACGTGATTCTCGATACATGGGTAAGGGTTTGTTTGCCAATCAATTCTCAAAATCACTTTTACGCAAGCCGAGACAAAACTCTCTCACATACATATCTCGGATTCTGTGAAACCAAGGTTTGAAACCTAGGTTTTGTTACTTCCCAAACAAGCCCATAAGTAATGCAAACAGAGCCAAAAAAAAGGGATGAAATTACGTTCTCTTGGTGTGGGGAATTTCTACGACATCAGCACGAAAGAAGAAAAAACAGCAGCAACGACTACAATTAGTCTTATGGCAACATCAACAGAAATTTCATCAGTCTTGGACTTCGCTCGGATCATACTTTAGTTGACCGGCTGGGGGATCTTGCAGGGTAACCTCCATGGAATAACTTGTTTTTTGCAAGTGATTTTTTCCCCCGGAACCAGCCAGAGGGAAACCACTAGGGACGGCTTCATATAGAAATTTCTTTGACAAAAATGTTAGGTGTGTTTAGTCATAAGGCTTATTAGAATGAAGAACGCTTAAAGTTTATTTATCAACAGAATTCTTACATTCATGTAATTTGAATCCTCAACCTCATAATTATAAATTGACTTATTTTATCAACCAAAACAACATTCATTGGCAATTGCATTTAGAAAGTTGAAATAAAAAGGATTGATACTTGAAAACCAGAGAGGGTTTAAGGCTGATAATGTATTTTTTATCCTCGCGTACTTGGTATTTGTAATGTTCAAACACCCAATTTCTCATTATTAGATTTACATTAAATAAATGGTATTTTAACATCTTGTGAATAAGGAATGATGCAGTTTAAAATTTATATTATTTTAAAATTATAAAATTATGAGTTTTGATTTTTTTTTTAAATTGTAAAAAAATTGTAAACTCTTTTTTATCCTTGCCATAGTAAAAAAAATGTAAAATTGTACTTCTTTTTTTTTACCCATGAGACATGAAAATATCACTAATTTGAAAAAGGAAAATTACTTAAAATAAAATAATCTAAACATTCGCTAAGATGAGAACATGGTAAGGGAAGATTGCATTTGAGAAGAGCTAAGTTTTTAGAGAAATGAGAGTGAATAAAAAGAAAAGATGCACTCGAGACGTGGGAAACGAAATGCTAATGCATTTTTTATTTTTGAATCACGATAATTCATTTTAAAACTTAACCAATTGATAAATGTGATGATAAATTATTTTTGGCAGTTCAATAAAGTAATAAGTGAGAACACAGACGAACATAGCGTCGCCGGTAGTTGTAGCGCACGCTTCGCCGCTGCTGTTTTCTCGAAGCACCCACATATTCAATTCGCAGCTGCAACATTGAGGTCACCGTAAATTCACCGGTCCCTTGTGGAATTCCTCTGGACTGTAAGTCAAAATCTAATTTCCACCCCCCCCTTCTGTAGCGTCTTTTACCAACATCAGCGTTTTGAAGCCTTTTCAACCCCTCTTCAAACGGTGCCCTTTTGTACTGGGTCGAACTTCGAAGGTACCCAGAGCTACTATCGAAGCCGTGACCTTCTCCACGTTTGTTACTTGGGCGCCGCAAAATTATTGGCATCAATGGCGTACAGCGGTGCAGCCATGGGCTCGCTTCCTGCTGGTGCCTCTGCATCGTCATCAACAATTAAGCAGGTAAAATTGGACAAAGAAAGCGAGCTCAGAATCGAAGTGGGTAACGACACACCGCTTCGGCTTCGAGTCCTGAACGGCAATGCGGAGATTTTTGGGACAGAGCTTCCACCAGAAATCTGGCTCACTTTCCCTCCTAGGCTCAAGTTTGCTGTGAGTTTCGATGAAATGAATTTCTCTTTTGGATCCTCAACTTTGGCAGTATCTTTGTCTCTTTTCTTTTCTTTTCTTTTTTGGGTGGATTCTATTTGAAGGCAACAGAATGATTCCCTGAGCTGCGGATTGAGTTGTTATTGATTCTGTAATATTATGCATATCATACGTCGTTGAGGGCCTTGGGCTTAATATGTGATTTGGCAAATTTTCATCTAAGCTGCCTCTTGTTAATAATATAATTTTAACGAAATTGCAACTACAAGTGTATCCCGAGACTTGTTTAAATTTGTAGCATTTGTTCATGAAACCTTGCTATTGTGTTTATGATGCTATTGCTAATCAACAAACAAAAGGAGCAAGAGGGGTTAATGGTCTATCGGTGCAAAAGGGGAATATCTAGTGCAGATCTCTCTCCATCTCTAGGTTTCCCATGGTGTTGAAGTACTCATGAACGTGCAAGTTTTGACGCAAATATCTTCTTCATGTATCAGGTATTTTCTTGGTATGGAGCTACACTTGAGATGGATGGTACTACTGAAACTGATTATGTTGCGGATGAGGTAAAGCAATGTCATTGGGTTTCATTATTTAACACTTATTGTTACTTCAGTAAAATGGAAGGAAGGAAGAACAATTTGAAAATGATTGGTGGAGATGAACTTTTGATTTCAGACCCCAATGATCAGTTATGTTAATGTACATGCTGTGCTTGATGGGCGAAGGAATCGTGCTAAAGCTTCATCAAATGATTCTGAATCTTCTCAGGTAATTATATCTTATGATTATGATTATCTGGTTGGATGTCAATGTGCTATACTGGATTGGCGTCTATAGCCTGTCATCACTGTCAATGCACTAGGAATTCTCGAGACTTGTGTTTCTTCTATGTAAACTATGCAGAAAGACCAAAACTCATGTTTCTAGTAGTTTATCTTTTTTTCTTTTAATAGACAGTAATATTATGTCCAATCATTTTTTCTCTCCAAAGATTAAAATTCCATGATCATATCATTCCGTTTATACATAAAACTTTTAGCATTCATTTGACAGACTTGGTTGTCCAGGGACCTAGGGTCATTGTTGTGGGACCTACAGATTCTGGAAAAAGCACCTTGTCAAGGATGCTTCTTAGTTGGGCAGCTAAACAAGGCTGGAAACCTACCTTCGTTGACTTGGATATTGGCCAAGGGTCTATAACAATTCCCGGAAGTATTGCTGCCACTCCAATTGAAATGCCCATTGATCCTGTTGAAGGAATACCTCTTGAAATACCTCTTGTATACTTTTTTGGGCACACAACCCCAAGGTACCTTGTGAATTGTCCGTATTTGTCCATTATAACCTTGACAATTATCTTTGCATTAAATTAATAGAGAAAGCAAGTACCAGATATTATTTGGCCTTGCAGTAACAATGTAGAACTGTATAAAGTACTTGTCAAGGAGCTTGCTGGGATGCTGGATAGACAATTTGCTGGAAATGCTGAGTCTCGAGCTTCTGGGATGGTGATAAATACCATGGGATGGATTGAGGGAGTAGGCTATGATGTAATTAATCTTTCAACTTTACCGTAGCGATAATTGATGACTACCATCAACTTCTTAGTTCACTTTTTCTGAATGAGAAAAATTTTACTGCATTGTTCTCATCATGTTTTCAATTTTCTTTCAGTTGCTCTTGCATGCGATTCATACTTTCAAGGCCAACGTTGTGCTGGTTTTGGGTCAGGTAAATAAGTAGGTTTTGTTTAATATCATGTAGCTTGTTGCTTATCTTGTCAGCTTTGCTTTGATAGCTGATTCCTATGATCTAGGCACTATGGTTCCCTTATGTTTTAGTATGTCCGCATCATTTTCTTGCAATTCTGCTTCCAGGAAAAACTTTGGAGCATGCTGAAAAAAGAGGTATCAAAGAGCGAGCCTGCTGTGGATGTTGTGAAACTTCAAAAGTCTGGTGGAGTTGTAAATAGAAATGCAAAATACCGTCAGAGGACCCGAAGTTACAGGATAAGGGTAAGCAGGCTTGTCTGGTTGTTATCTTCTGCTCATGTTTATGTATCTTAACGTATCATTTCAATTCTTTAGTTGTTTAATTTTATGATACACACAATTTAGCCAGTGGAATTAGATGTCTTTAGCACATCATGCTGCTGAGTGTTATAACATTTCATTGCAGTGAATACTTTATTGACATACAAAGTTCATTTTCAACTCCTGTACTATTGTTTCCTTGCTGTTTTTAAGTTTTAGTCCTCATTTGACCGTCAAATTTATTGAAAACTAGTACAAAAAATGGAAAAGTTACATAAATACTAGTAAGCCATATGATGATTATATTGTGCCTTGTGTTCATTCCTAATACTCACAAAATTCTGTTGCAGCTTTGTGGGTTCTGATGCAAATTCGTATTTTCTGATTTTTATCTAGGAATACTTTTATGGCCTCGCAAATGATCTCTCTCCACACTCCAATATTGCAAGTTTTAGTGATTTGTTTGTCTATCGGGTTGGCGGTGGGCCGCAGGCCCCACGTTCAGCATTGCCAATTGGTGCAGAGCCTGCTGCAGACCCTACCAGAATTGTTGCTGTGAATATAAACGGTGATTTGCTTCACTCAGTCCTTGCTGTCTCTTTTGCCAAGGATCCTGAAGAGATAATTTCAAGGTAACAATTCTCTGGTATATCAAAGTCCTCTAATTTAAACCTCAATAAAGGTTTTTCTCAAAGAAGTAAATTATCGAAAGTCATTTCCGAGGTTCATCTCATTGTTGCTGAACATTGAAATTGAGATATAATATACTTCCTTCCCCTTCCTATCAAGGAACTCACCATTCAGTGCTTTACATCTATTTGATGCAGCAATGTTGCTGGCTTTATTTATGTAACTGACGTTGACATTCAGAGGTACGGACTGGATTGTCCCCCCTTTTTTCCTTTGCCTCAAATTATCTGATTGTGGGTGTGTGTGTGTATTATATCACTATGCATCTAACTGTATTTGAGCTGTGCAGAAAGAAAATAACTTATCTGGCGCCTTCTGCCGGAGAACTTCCTGGCAAATATTTGATACTGGGATCCTTGACATGGCTTGAAACATGATCAAATCAGCGCATATTACAGAGCTCCTACAGTTTACCCTCAGATGAGAAAAGTTCACAACCTTAGATCATTTATGACGTTTAGTAGCTGTCTTAATCAGTTCAGTGGGTTCAAAAATGTAAATTTTTATCTCAAGGCTGGTTTGTCACTGTGGTACTGATATTTTCTTCTTGTGCTCTTTTTTTTTTTTTTAATATACCTTCAATCCAGATCACAGTTTGTGTAACAAATTCCATTTTCGTCAGTTTAATTGATTTGGTATAATAGTAGTTTTGGCATAACAGATTAATCACTTCAAATTTAGCGAGTGTTTGGATGCTCTGAAAAAAATAACTTTTTCGCGCTCAACTGTAAGGTCATCTGTTGAAATTTAGAAAATCTCAGTTGAGGTTGAGGCGAGGATAAAATAATTTTCAAATAAAAGATCCCCATGTACATACGTAACCGTTCCATTTTCTTGTGGGTGTTATAATTTATTTATTTATTTATTTACGAGCTGAAACTGTAGGGATGAAGATAATTTAAAAAAGTAGATAGAATATTGGAAGGCTGGATTGATGGCATGCTCGCGCATGTACAATCACAATTATTAAGGTTCCAAAAGTTAGGCTACCAACAATTGCCAAATATTAAAAAGGGTCCATATAAGAGGATGAAAAATAAAGAAAATCACAAGGTCATGTGCTTAACGTGGCATAATATGGGATGATGGTGCATAGTCCCAAATTGGTGTTGACTAAGAACAAGAGAGACAATAATAGAATGTGGTGCGTGAACACCAACCAGAATGCACATCATCTCCTCTATAGTGATACAATAGTTATC
>QFDD01121166.1:0-10280 GCA_006871305.1 Vachellia collinsii
TGTATAACGTCTACCTAGAAGACGAAGACAAAATCCCAAAAATACCCTTTAAATACTTGCTCACACATCACGTCACGGACAAAATTCTCAAAAGATAAATTAACCAGCCCTGGATGGCTAGGTCAAAAATGAGAAGCCTAGGGACAATCGGGGTCACAAAAAAATTACATAAATTACCGCCTTCGCTCGCGCGCCTCCAGACGGAGTCGGTTGAGCTGCTCACAAGCCATGGCCTCCAAAAACGATCCGCCCGGCAACCTTCTCTTTCAATTTTTAGAAAGGACTGAAACCGATGTCACTCACTCTCCTTTGATCCTTCCACTGCAGATCGAAACGCCTCATCTTGTGGCGTAGATTGGTGCTGAAAGCTTGCGTCAAGGTGGAAGAGAATGCGGAAAATTCTTCTGCAGGTGAATGGGGGAAGGCTTCTGCTGTGTTGTTTGACAGGGACGGTGTCCTCTGCGACAGTGAAGACCTTTTTAGAAGAGCTGCTGTTGATGTATTCACCGAGACGGGCATCCAAGTCATTTTCGAGGATTTGTGCCGGCCATTCATGGTAACCGATTTTTGTTTCATTTCCTTTCACTCTTGATGAGGCAACAAAAAGTTGATTTAGTGGACCATCGCTTTAAGTTTACCTGTGCTTATTGATAATTCCGCGGTCTACACGATATACTGTGCAATCAATTATGGCAATTAATATGTAGTTTCTGATTATGGCTTTGTGATTTCACCTGAATTGTTGCAAATACTTGCTTCATATTCAATCTATACGGTAGTAGACGATTGTATTTCATCATTGAAATTTTAATATACGTTGGGCTTGATTTTTGCTGGAACCAAAACATAGAGAGAAGTGACAGTTAGGCTACTCTTTCCTTTATTGTACTATTTGCATTATCTCGTTAATGAGTTCTGCATGAGAAAATTCATATTTTTAAAAGAATAAGATTACCTGGGAAAGTAGCCTGTAGGAGTTTAAACCAGGCAATTTAAAAACAAAATGTTGGGTTTCTATGCTTGACCGTTGGCAGCAGGGGCATAGCCTGCCTCTGTAGTTTTCCCCCCAGAGCTTGATATACAGTGCTTTAACTAATCTGTGGGCCGATTGATTTAAGAAGGATTCAAGGATTCTGTGTGCTTATAGTTGAAGACTTGAAGTGCTTCAACCAATTTGTGGGCTGATTGATTTAAGAATGACCGAAGGATGCGTTTGTGTGGATTTGTGGTCTTATTATTGAAGACTTCAAAGGCCTGATTGTATTGCACACGTTATGCTGCAAAGTGCAAACCATGAATGATGCATATTCATGCAGAATATTCACTTTTATATTTTAATTTTTTCTAGGGGCAATTGGTAGGGAAGTATAATTTTAAGCAGATCAAGATCGGATAGGAATCAGCAGTACATAGCTGACCTGGAGGGCAGGTCAGTAGTGATTTATTGGTTTGTTACCAATATTTTTCTAATGATTATCACCCTATAGTCACATTTTTTATTCAATTTTTCATGTAAAAATGTTAGCCAGAAAGTAATATCATCTGCAGTCATTTTTTAATTATGCCTTCTTTCTTTTTTGGAAGAAGTTTCATTGTTATTATGGCATGACAATTCATTGATTTTCTGTTTCTGTGGGTAAGAGGGAATGCTCATACTCTTATGTGATCTGTCTATTTTTGACTAGCTGATTATAACCCTCCTTTGATTCTAAATACTCATCAATTCCTAAATATAATACTTCGTTTATAATGTAAAAATTGCATTAGAAACGAGATTTTATATTCAGGCATGTACTTTTCATATGGAACTTGACAGTCCCCGTGTATAGCAGGCCATAAACACTCCAAATCCCAAAGCCCGTGTGCATAACAGGAGCTTCGTGCACCAGGCTGTCCCCTTATATCAAACTCGACTGTGGAAAGACACTAATCGGGTGCCTTTTAATATAGATGAAGTTTACAGTGTTTTTGTGATACTATAATATAATTTGTTTCCCTTTACTGTTTAAGGGGAATGCTCATCCCTGTTCTAGAATTTCCACCCAAACCCAAAAATTGTCAGAAAATGACACATAGTAACTCTTCAACTAATCGTCTTGTCTGTACCTGTCCGTCTATGCTGCCTAAAGTAAACTCTTAATTCGGGGCCCATCATTTCTCTACACAGGAAAATCAAGGGATTGCGGAGTGTTGTACACTTTCCTTTTATGTTAGTGCGCTGGATTAGGTATTTTATGCTTCAGTGTTTTAGTTCAGGAGAAAAAAGATGTGAAAATATTTTAGTTATCCATGCTTCCATTGACGTATATTTCTTTTCTTTTTCTTCATGACGTAGACATACCCGTTTGTGGAATATTCTTCTCCGTCAATAACAGGTTCTGTTTCTAATTAATCTTTCTACAACAAAATACACACGTCGCCTGATATTGGGTATCTGATGTCTGCCTTTTGTCGGCTCAGTTCATTGTTTTGGGTGTCCATCCTGTGAAGTTTGATAACGAGAAAGATTCCGAAGCCATTCGCAATGCAGAGCTCTGCTAGGACACCACTCGCCCAGTAAGTCTGAAGTGGGAATTTATATGCTAAAGTGTTTTGCTGGGAAATATGGTGGTTTGCCTTCTGTACATTATTGGAAATTTTCCATTTATTTGGGTTATGAAGAATGATAACTAACGGCCTTCATTGGTTGCTTCGTTGCTTCGTACTGGGCAACCTGCGCATAATTTATCCTTTTGTTTTCTGGTTCATATGAACATGACCATTGTGTTTTCTGGTTAAACAAAGGTTCATCAGGCGCCTATAATTTATCCTTTTGCTGTGGATTCTTCTGGTATAATGCATGCAATGTTGTTTTTATCTGTATAGAGACGATAAGACCAAACTATTTTATTTTGGTCAAATTTTGATGTCATTTTGGTGAATTTATTTTTACCTTCTGCTTAGCGTGCATTGTTATTATCTCTGTTCTTTAATAAATAATAGATATTATTTGGAAAAGAACTTAAAAATGCAGTTCCATATATCTTTCTTGTTATATTCCTCGACGGAAATTATGACAAATGCATGCTTCCAATGATAGCATTAGAAGTGTATGATTTTTGTCGATAACTGTGCGGTTACCCAATCAGACCATATGCCTATCATGTTATTAATTGGAAAGTGGAAACAATATACATGTCATCTTTAGTGTTGATACTTATCAGTAACGATATGAAGAAGTAAATACCAAGTCCAGTCCTTATTGCATCTATTGTTTTACTTACCTTGTGTACAAATGAGTAACATTTGTTTCCCTGTGTTGTATAGGATCTTGAAACTTTCGTGTTTTATGGAAAACAGAACATGGTCGACAATACACTACTTACGCTGGATTTGGAGAAAGATAACTATCCTCGCTTAGCAACATCTCCATTTTCCAGGAAATCTAGCAATTGATGTCCTTAACAACAGACTTCTCATTTCAGACAGCAAACATAACCGCATAGTGAGGTCCCCCTCCTTCCCTCTCTGATCATTTCATATTTCAGTACCCTGTATTTCCTTACTAAAATCACTACCAAGCTGCCTGGGTTGCTTCGAAATTAGGTGGTAATCGACCAAGATGGTAACTCCATTGTACAAATTGGGAGCAGTGGAGAGGAAGGTTTCCCGGATGGTTCATTGCTCAATGTAACATGTAGTGGGAACTGTTTTCATGAAGATGATTTGCATCAGTTATCATTCAAAGTAATGAATTTTGCACATGAATTTGTTTCATTAGATTAAATGGAAGTATATATTGCTGACAGTGAGCGTAGTTCGATTCAAGCTTTTGATCTAAAGACTGGAGGATTGAGGCTGTTTGTTGGTGGTGATCCAATCTTCCGAGATAATTTGTTTTAGGTATTTTTAATAAAATTCATTAACCAATCTTACGCATATTGTGTTTTATTTTGATTCATCTTGATCGGATTGCCTTTGAGAGTTATTTTGACACATTGAGCCTGTTTGGAAAACCGTTGGGGAATGACTTTTGAGAAAATGTATTTTGAAAAAAGGAGTTATGGTCAGAATGCATTTTGACAGAATGCATTTATGTTTGGATAGATTAGATTTAGAATGACTTTTGGTAGAATGCATTTATGTTTGGAAAAATGTTGGAAAAGTGACTTTTGGAAAAAATTATGAAAAATATAAAATACTTAATACATATATATTATTTTATATATTGATACATATATATTATTTTATATATTGTGATAAAATTAAAAAAATATAAAGTGATTAAAAAATGTAAACAATAAAAATACATGTAAATTACATACCATTAAAAAGTGAAACTGTTAAACTAATAATAATATTGTTAAAATTTTGGTATACTCAAAGTTGCATTCGTAACAGAATTAAAAATCAAATTATACAAACTTTATAATCCAATTAATTATGTTATGTTATTATTACTTGGACAATTTTATTTTCTCTCATTTTAACACAATATATAAAATAATGTATATGTATTAATGATTTTCATACCCTTTTAAGTAATTTCCTCAAAAAGTCACTTTTCCAATATTTATCCAAACATAAATACATTCTACCAAAAGTCATTCTGAATCTAACCTATCAAAACATAAATGCATTGTGCTAAAATACATTCTGATTAAAACTCATTGTTTCAAAATGTATTTTACCAAAAATCATTCCCCAACGTTTTCCTAAACGGGCACCAGTGTGTTGAGGGCGTGAAGAAAAGCTGAAACGGTGTGTGAAGGCGTGAAGCGAGGCGTGAAGCAAATGGTTTTACTCTCCCTTCAAGATGAGACAACACGCTGAACACGTCTGACAAAGCTGGGACGCGCATTAATTTTTTGTCCAACGGTAAAATGCATTTTACTCACTTTCGTACCGTTTTGTGTAATGCCTTCCACACAGCAAGTATCCCAAACATAAAAAAAAAATTGCAACGGGCTTTGCTAACCTGGAATGCATTCCACGGCCTCCTAACGGAATCCCAAACACGCACATTTTCTTTGGGACTTCTTTTGCTTGATGAGTCTGACATTTTTAATACTTCACAGTTTGGTGATTACTATGGAATAGGCTCTGAAGTAATTCTTCAAAGTCCACTGGCAGTTTTGTGTGCAAAAGATGGCCAAATTCACATCACAGACAGCTACAATCACAAGGTAGTTTAAGTCATAAGGTAGTTAGGAAAGGACTTTTTCCTTATATTAACATTTTCCAACTTCCTTTGCTACAAGTTTTCAGCAAATTGTCTCTTCATTCTTACACCTTGTAAGGAATCAATTTTATAGGTTCTTTTCTGTGTTTGAACTACTCTAAATGTCACATGCCTGCACTTTTTTTTTTTTTTTAATGAAATCCCGCAAAGCTAGCAATGACTTTCCCCACCTTGCTTTTTAGGGCATATTTCTGATTTATTTCTGAAACTCTTGGACAATGTCATGTGGATACTGGTTTTAGATGTTATTATCAGGTTATTCAATAAAGTGACATGGCTTTTTTTTTTTTCCGAAATTCAGCACCATATGATTAGATCCTTCAAAAAGGAAAAAGATATATTCCATTTTGTGTTTATTGAAAAACCTGATAGCAAATGCTTATGAACCCTATGAAACTCTAAGTTTGATTCTTTCAAATATTTTGTTGTAAAATTTTTGTTTTGAAAGATTCGTTGCATGCGACCCGCATTTTAGCTCCAGTAATCTTAGTGATTGCATCTTCTTTCTTTCTTTCTTTCTTTCTTTTTTTTTTGTGCTATCTTGTGTATTTTTCAGATCAACAAGTTAGATCCAATCGAGAAAGCTGTATTTAGGGATGGAACAGCTGTAGCAGCTCAGGTTTGTATTGCGCTCGATATTATTTTCCTCCATTCATTATCTGCTTGATTTTTCTTTTTGAAGGATTGAAGGCAGAGGCAGAGCAATTCCTCTAATTTTATTATGGGCTAAAGGGCAAATTTACCTTAGAAGTACCTACGAAGTTGCGTTGGTTGTCTGGAAATTTTTTTAGAGGCAATGTTACCCCGGAAGTGGCAAAAACTGTGTAATGTTGCCTTGTCCGTTAATTGACCGTTGAAAACGTTTCATTTGACTAACAGAGACATATGACACTTTATAATTGGTCTGTGATCACTAACATCCTCTCTTCTAATGGCACTTCTCTCTCTCCCACACATAGCAATTAACATGAGTTGGGAGAGCGCATTGCTCATCTTCTTGGAAGAGCTTTAGAGAACGACGTCACAAGCTTGAAGAAAGAAGGCCGGCTGGGTCTTCATCTTCTTCAGAGAGGTAAATAGAGAACCAGAGACGTTGCGGTCGACGAGTTGTTGGGGGGAGTAAGTCGTCTTGTAAGTTGTGTACAGTTTGGAGCATTGCCTTCGTCGTTTCATCAAAGAACCAAGGGGGTGATTGAAGGAGCGACGAGGGAAGAGAACCAGGGGTGATGTGCACCGCCATGGTGGTCGAAGGTAAGGAAGCGGGTAGTGGTGTACCATCGTGCACCGCCATGGTGGTCGAAGGTGAGTGTATTGGCTTTGGAGTCTAAGTAATGAGGGTCAGCTAAGTGAGAGTTCAAAGAGAGAGGGAGAATCAAGAACTCATCAATGGTGGTTCAAAAATTTTCTAGATCTAAATGCCGCCGGTGGTGAATTGTGGGAACACACATCCTGACACTCTGCAAGCCGCAACTCGCTTTACACTGAAGGAGAGGTTCAACAACCTTCCATAGTCTCATTCTTTTGGATGAGTTTCTCTGTACATCCAAAGTAAAGAATTGATGAGAATGGAAAGGAATGAAATAAAAGGGAAATGAAAAGAAAGGAAAATTTTTTTACATGATATCTTTAGTATACACTGCAATGGAAAATGATTTGATAGGAAATTTTTTATTTGGTTAGATTAAAATGGTAATAAAGTAGGTAGGAAAATTATATCAAATGATCATATTGCCCTTAATAATAAAATATGTAAAATAAAATTTTAAAAAATCCATGAACAGTGCTCTCATAGGATAAGAGCATCTCATTCGGATGAGACACTCCTCATCCGAATGACAGCCCTCATCCTCAACTCATCAGGATGAGAGTTGAGGATGAGAGGCGGATAAGGATCCTAATCCTCAACTCATAATGAGACCTCTCAGAGAGCATTTATATGTATCCAAATACACTGGTGAGTATTAAAAATTTTTAAATGTCATTTGAATGGATCTAAACCCATTCGAATGAGGTTTTTATTTTTTGAATACTCATTCAAATGCAGTGAGTGCTTATTCGAATGACATATATTAGCTTTAATACTCATCCTCAAGCATCATTCGAATATTTAGAAAATGAGTATTATATTCGAATGATCATAACTTCATTCGAATGTGATACATAAAATTATACTTGAAAAATAGTTCTTCATTCGAATAACCAAAAATTCTCATTCGAATGACATAGAAGATGCCATAAGGAGAGAAAATGTGAGTGATGATAGACTAATAATAAACTGCCATATGTCTCTGTTAGTCAAACAAAACATTTTCAATAGTCAACTAACGGATAGAGCAATATTGCACCAAAACTTCCTGACACCTAACACAATTTCGTGGTACTTCCAGGGCAAATTTGCCCTTTAACCCTTTTATTATTAATCCTTGAACCTTAGGACGCAATAGGTTTATATAGGCAAGAGGACATAACTTACTCCTGATACCATATTATTTATTCTTCTAGGATGGATAGGACATTGATAAGATATTAATATAGGATATAATATCCATGTCCAATCCTAAGATGTACATAACTAAAGAAATAACAAAGCGTAATATAAGATAAACATAAATATTAATTAATGCTAAACCCTTGCCTCTCAACACACTCGCCCTTGAGCTGGGGAGTAGATGTCAATCATCCCAAACTTTAATGTGAACTCTTCAAATCTAGGTCTTTTAAAGGCTTTAGTCGGTATGTTCGCTACTAAAACTGTCACTAGATAACATCATTATTCTGAATGGAAAAAATAGCAAAGCTCCCTGAACCCATAAACAGTAGAGATCTCTGCACTCTTTAGCACTGCCAATCTTCTTCCTCATCTCCAGACTCTTGTCACTCTTTAGCAGCGCTACAAGAGCCAATAATTGTCTAGCTATGATCAGATTTTAAGTTTTCTGAGCTAAATATTCGTTGAAGAATGTTTAATATCAGTATTAATCAAATTACCATTATCATTCTGAATGGAATCACCACCCTTCATAACAGACTGGGCTCCTCGATCCTTGTTGCTTGGGTAGCCAACTTCTAGTATCCTTCACATGACCAACCTTCTTGCAATGGTCACAAGTTGATATACGCCCCCCCCAACGGGCACCCCGGCCCCCAAAAAAAAAAGTAAGAAAGAAAGAAAACACTCGAGAATCAAAATTATTGTAACCTTTCGTTGCCATGGTAGCCTCAAATGTAGGTTGAGGGGGACAAACATACTTTGAGACTAACCCCTTTCTACTTTCCCAATTTTAATTCTGTTAAGACTTCATCCAATGACGGCTTGAGGGTGAGTAGACATACCTTACTTCATCATAGGTAGGATCTATCCCAAGTAGAAGTGTGTAGATTCGATCTTTTCAACAATCTTGCGATAACTCTCCTCATTTACGTCACAATAACTTGACCTAAAGTTAGTTAGAATTTAGAACCATCGTTATTGTATTTAGTACGCTTCCTTACTGATAACAAAATTGCACACAAGTCTTGGCACATATAAATCATTTTTCAATGTAATTTTAGGGGATAATTTAACCTTCCCAATACTTTTCACGGGGATATATTTGCACAAAGCACGATTGTAGCGGGTTTAGTGCTTGATGGATAGGTTTGATTTACCTTAGCATAGTTATCTTAAACTATTCTTTGAAGTAATGTTGTCCTTCAAGCGTTAAAGCCATATGGTGACTGTTGACTCCAGAGAGAGAAATTGGTATGCCTGACTCGTGGCATATCTAAATGGATAAATCTGTAGGTTAACATGTATTCTTGCCCTTAAAATTATTCATTGAGAAGCAACTAGCATCCTAAAGTTTTAATAATATGGAGAATTTGGGATCCTAAAATTTTTTAGTAACATATGCCATCATGTTTAAGGTGTCATATGTGTTAGAAATCAAATTTTTAATTGTTGCTTTTCCATATTTTACTCCCATAATTATGCCTAGATTCCATATTTGTCTCCCACAATTATGCCTAGGATTAGGAGAGAATAATTTCTCTCTTTCATAATTGTTTCCTATATAATGTACCCTTTGTTTACAATAATATGCAAGCAAGTGTGATTCAGTTTGTATGATGGTATCAGAGCGAGAGAGACCGAGAGAGAGCGAGACAGTGAGCGGTTGAGAGAGAAAGGGAGAGACGGTGCCGGATCTCCCAACCCAGAGGTCCATTGACGACACCGCCGGCACCAGGGGTCTCAGACACTGCCGATCGGCCGATCCCCGGAGTCCGATGCCGTTTCAGGCCGCGCGTGAGTGTCACGCACCGTCGCTCTTCTCTACGCATGCCGAATCTCCCAACCCAGTGGTCTGTTGACGACACCGCCGGCACCAGGGGTCTCAGATACTGCCGATCGGCGGATCCCCAGAGTCCGACGCTGTTTTCAGGCCGCGCGTGAGTGTCACGCGCCGTCGCTCTTCTCTGGGCGTGAAGTCCACGCGCCGTCACTGGTCCACGCGCCGCCGCCTCTTTTGACCAGAAAATGAATCCGGTCGATTTCCCTCATCTCTTCGGATCTGTTCCAAGACACCCAACCAAAATGGGCTTGACTCCTATGGCCCTTACAAGTGGTACAAGTCTTGAAACTCAAATCAACACCTCATCCTCTTCTACTCCCTTAATCAAATCTGAGATGGCCCAAGAAGTAACATCTGCTGGCGAGAATCAGAATATGGTCATAAACCATAAACTCAATGGCAGTAACTATTTGCAATGGTCACAAAGTGTGTTGATGTATTTGCGAGGAAGAAGAAAGGAAAAATATATCAATGGACAGGCATCCCAACCTCTACCAGATGATCCAAATTTCGATACATGGTTTGCAGAGAATAATCAGGTAATGACTTAGTTATGTAATTCTATGACCATTGAAATTAGTGAAGGATATTTACTTGCCAGGACAGCAAAGGAAATCTGGGATGCAGCAAAACGCACGTACTCCACCTTTGATAATACCGCAGCCTTAATCCAACTAAGAAGGCAACTTAGAGACCTGAAGCAAGGTAGCTCTACAGTAACTCAATAT